>NCQV01076170.1:18034-37664 GCA_002740545.1 Lophocereus schottii | reverse complement strand
CAATTCGCACCCAATTATGTAAACTCATTCAGCATATCTCAGTTTAATTCAACATGATTCAGCATGTTTCAGTATGTTTTACCATGATTTAGCATGTTTCATCAAAAAGTACTAATAAGTACTTATCATAAGTTCGAAAGAATATGCCACAGATAACAACATTTGTGGATTCCACTTCCAATACATGACCTTGCATTTTTAACAGTAACGCCCCTAAGTCTAAAGCTAGAAATTTTGGCTGAATATTTAATTTTAAACAAAATGAGCATAACTCAAGCTAAAAAAAAAAAAAATTGGCTGTAAAATTTTTTAACCTATAGCCACATTTGTGTACTATCAAACAATAACAAAAATACAAGAGAAACCAGACTCTAAGCCCATGCTTCGCACTAGTTGTTTTAAAATTTTTTAAAAATATTTTTAGGAGCATTATAATTAATCTTATGAGTTAAATTTTGAGAAATAATATTATTAAGATATCAGTAATTTATTTCCCTTTTTCTCTTCATAGAAATAGTTGAAAAGACACTCTTTATTAAGATAACTTTAAATCACATATTGTTTAAATTCTTATTTTTAAGGAAGTATTAATAAATTCTTAAGAGAAACGTGTCATGGTCACAACATTCGCACTCATTTTTGTGTGTGTGTGTGTGTGTGTGTGTGTGTGTGTGAAAACTGAAGACATCTCAATGGCCACATGTCCTTGTGACATCCAAAACATAAAGAAATATTATGTATCCCTCAACAAGTCACACACCCAGAGCACAAGTAGTTTACATCCTTAGAATTCAAGCTCTAACTTGTAAAAACAAAAGACATTACCTAATTAGCTTATCTAACCGGGTGGCTAGCTCTCTACCTGTAGAGCGACACTAGACCAGTGTGCTACATGATGAACTTGTCATTACAACAAGACTTTAAGAGCTCTTATAAAGCATATACGTTTTACTACCATGTAGCTCAGGGAAACGATATCCACCAATACAAGCTCACTTTACAAAAAATTTACAAAGTTAACTAGAAGGATTCACTCGACATTAATGAGAAAACTTCAGCCTGACCTTCTTGGAATCACCTATACCTGCAAAAGGAAAAGTAAGGGATGTAAGCAAATCATTGCTCAGCCGAGAGTTCTCACCTCTCAAATCACAAGAATTGCATACCTTTACAGATAAAATTTTATACACACACACACACGCACACACACACGCACGCACACACATGTATATGTGTGTGTCTGTGTGTGTCTGTGTGTGTGTGTGTGTATCTATGTGTGTATTAGTAAACATGTATATGTGCAAAGGAAATCATAGTCGAGAATTTTTCAAAAACTCAGTTCAGATACAGAAATTGTTAAGAAGATAGATAACTTAACCTCAAAATGCCTCGAGCACATCAAGTATGTGAAGGTGAAAGTTTAAACTAAGGTCTACAAAAGAAAGTAGAAATCAAATGGAAATCTTGAACATTTTTCAAAGCTTTACTTACTTTCTTAATATTTTTTTTGAGCGTTGGTGTTAAGTGATAATTTATGCATATTTGTTATAGTTGTTGGAGTAATGGCACCTCAAAAGAGTGTTCACTTATTCTCTCCATCTTTTCGTTTTGTTCTCTCATATGGAACTTTTGTGGGGTCTTTTGAAGGGTTCATATATCCCACTGTCGTTGTGCTTGTTGAATAACTTGAAGCCATATTTTAATGGGGTTGGGGTGTCTTGGGCTACCACATGCGCATGCATGCGGCACGTCTCTTGCCCAGACTGTTTGCTTATTGTTTATATTTTTAGAGGATTTTTCCTTGGACTGTTTGCGTATAAGTTGTCGTGAACCTAACTGTTTAATTTCCAAGCTTGACTGAGTCTTCCTCCATTAACATTTTAGTTATTTCTCCCTTCGTTATTGTTGTTTAACAGCTCTTTTCCTCCATTAGGCTATTATAAAAGAAGCGTTTCTCCAGCTCCGTAAGATACACAGAAAAGCTACAAGCCTTCTCTCCTCTTCTCTTCCTTTCTTTCTTCCAGGGCAAAAGATTGTTATACTCCATAATTTCTCCCTGGAGTGCATGAGTGAGAAACTTGCTGTGTTAAGCCTTGGAGAGCTTATTTGCCTTAACAATTTGCATCTAAGTCGGGCGAATTTAACTTTCAGGTTAGTGGTTTCATGCACAACACAGTTTATCTCTCTGTCTTCTTAGCAGCCATTACATTATTTATTCCAACAATCTAAAAGTTAAATTCAATGGGTACACCTGCAAAAACTCTCTTGAACTCTAAAAAATTGAACCCCTTGAAGGAAACAATTACAAACGTTAGTCCTAAAAACTGCTCCTCTGTTTTGAGCAACTTGAGATCGATTACGTTTTCACCACTGACCTTCTCGACGAGAGCAAAACCACTAGTAATGCTGATAATGCTGAGCCTTCTACTCCTGCTGCTCCTAAAATATCTTCCATCCCACTTGATGACACCACCAAGAAGAAACTTGAAAAGGACAACAAATTGACTCGAAGTTATTTACTGAAGAATATGTCCAACCCATTGTTTGATCTATTTGTGAACTTCAAATCTGCAAAGATTACATGGACCAAACTGGATGCGAAATATGGTTCAGATGATGCCGAAAAGAAAAAGTATGTTGCACGGCAAGTGGCTGCAGTTCCAGATTGTGGACGACAAACTGATCATGGAACAAGTTCATACTTAAGAGAATCTCTGTGCTGAGGTTCTGGCAGAAGGCACGAAAATGTGCGAAATCCTTCAAGCCAACGTGTTGATCGAGAATTTTCCACCATCTTAGAACGATTACAGAAACCATCTCAAGCATAAGAAGAAAGATATCACGCTGCAGGAACTAATCAGCCACATGTGGACTGAAGAAGCAAACCGACTGAAAGATAAGATGTCTTCTCTTTCATTAAATAATATTAATTCTAACTTGGTTGAATCTGTGTGCCAACAAACAAAGACAGGTTCAAGGGCAAAGGAAAGAAATTCTAGAAGGCAAATCATAATCTCAGAAACCACAATGTTGTCCACAAGAAAACTCAAAAGCCTAAGGTAGTGCGTTATGTGCGCAGCAAACCTGGACATAAGCCCTATCAATGCAATCAGTGAAAAGGATCAGTTCAAGCCAAAAAGGAGTCCACAACACCTACTACCGACATTGCTGAAACTGAGGACAATGAGATAATATGTGCAGTTTCCACCTTGAGGCAAATCTAGTGCACAATCTGACAAAAGGGATTTTGGATTCTAGAGCTTCAAGACATTTCTGTGCCAACAAAGAACACATGATCAACTTTGAAGATGTTGCCGATGGACAATGCGTCTCCTCTGAAAACACATCTAAGCTGCTGTCAAGGGTTAAGGGATGGTTTTACTTAAGTTTACTTTTGGAAAATTGTTGTCTTTAAGTAATGTTTTATTTGCCCCTTCCGTGTATAGAAATTTAGTTTCTACTACCTTCTTAATATTGCTGGGCTAAAAATTATGCAACAAGTTGACAAAGTGTTATCTTATAAAATGGGGATTTTGTTGGGAAGGGGTATCGTAGTGGGTAATTACTTGTTTTAAATATTTCTGCGTAAGTTAATAATGAAATTACTGTCAATTCTGTTTATATTGCTGAGTTTGTTGATTTATGGCATGGTAGGCTTAGACATGTTAATTTTTCCTCATTGCAAAGGCTTGGAAACACGCATTTAATTTCAATATGAATACTAAAAACTGTTCTAAGTGCCCTATTTGTGTTAGAGAAAAATTTATCAAGAAACCGTTTAAATCAGTAACTATCAGAAAAATAGATTTGTTTAAACTTATGCATTCAGACTTGGTAGACTTTGAGAACATAATGAGTAAGGGTAGAAAGAAATGGCATATCACTTTTGTAGATGACTACTCTAGGTATACCAAGGTTTACCTTCTCAAGTCCAAAGATGAGTCCGAGGAAATGGCCTTAAAGTACAAAGCTAAAGTTAAAAACCAGTTAGATCGGAAAATGAAGAAACTTAGGTCTGATAGAGGTGGGGAATACGATACCAATTCCTTGACTGCTTTTGTGAGAAAAATGGCATAATACATGAGACTAAGGCCCCTTACACACCTCAACAAAATCGTGTTGCTGAATGGAAAACCCGTACCCTTAAGGATATGATTAATGATATGCTTGTAAGTTCTGGCTTATCTGATAACATGTGGGGGGAGGCTATTTTGACTGCTTGTTTTATACTCAATAGAGTTCCCCATAAAAAGTTAGATCTGACCCCATATGAGTTTTGGAAAGGATATGCTCCTAAACTGAATTTTCTGAAAGTATGGGTGTGTTTGGACAAAGTTGCACTATCTAGTCATAAACATTCAAACATTGGTCCCAAGACTTTTGAAGCTGTTTTCATTGGTTATGCTCAAAACAGTGCTGCATATAGATTTATGTCATTATCTGATTTTTCTATTTTTGAATATAGAGATGATGACTTTTTCGAGCATGTTTTCCTTTTGAAAAAGGATGTGCCTCATATTGCGTCTAATGTCGTGCCTAAAAATGTGAATGTGTCTGCTTCTGCCTCTAGTGTTAGAGACTTGGCAACTGAACCTAGAAAAAGCAAGAGACAGAGGGCTGAAACTAGTTTTAGCCCTGACTTTATCACTTCGTTTTTAGTAGAAGTCCTTAAGAGCATTGGTGTTGATGCATTGACTGATGACTTTGTGTCTCTTTTCTTCCTTGCGGAAGATCTTAAAACCTACCAAGAAGCTATGAGCCCTATTGATGCTACTTTTTGGAAAGAAGCTTTAAGGAGTGAAATAGATTCCCTTGAGTCAAACAAAACTTGGGAGCTTGCCGACTTGCTTAAGGGGTGTAGACTTATTAGTAGTAAATGGATCTTCAGGATGAAACTTGGGACGGATGGCCCTATTGAAAGCTGTAAAGTTAGATTAATTATTAGACGCTATTAACCAAAAGAAGAGAATTGATTTCTTTGTTACATATTCCACTGTGACTAAAATTGCAACAATCAGAACTCTAGTTACTTTAGCTGCCATTCATGATCTTGTGGTGTATCAGATGGATGTTAAAACAATTTTTCTTAATGTTAACTTAGAGGAAGTGATTATATGTCACAACCTGAGGGTTGTGACGTTCCTCGTCAGGAGAATAAATTATGCAAACTGAGAAAATCCCTCTATGGTTTAAAGTAAGCCCCCAAACAGTGGAACGAAAAATTTGCTAGCTCTTTAGAGAAAAATGGCTTTGTACTCAAATTCTTGTGTTTATTCCAAGATGATTAGATCTGACTATGCGATCATATGCTTATATGTGGATGATATGCTGGTTTTTGGTACCAATTTGTCTGTGATTAATGACGCCAAAAGACTTTTGTCTTCTGTCTGTGAAATGAAAGACATATGAGAAGCAGATGTGATCTTGGGGATTAAACTTAAAAAAACCAAGAGTGGCATTTCCTTGTATAAGTTTTATTACATTGAGAAAATGTTGAAAAGATTTCATTCTTTTTAGGTGGTACCTATGAGAACTCCGTATGACTCTAGCGTACATCTAAAGAAGAACAGAGGACCTAGTGTGTCTTAAATTAAGTATGCAAAAAATAATTGGCAGTGTGATGTTTCTCATGAACCACACTCGTCCTGATATTGCATATGCTATTAGTGGACTAAGTAGGTATGCTCATAACTCTACTAAAAAAAATTAGGATGCACTACATTGTTTGTTGAGATACCTTAGAGGTACTATGGATTGGTGTTTATATTTTTGTAAATTTTCTGCCGCACTAGAAGGTTTTTGTAATGCAAATTAGGTTACTGATAATAATGAAGTAAGTTCTACTAACGGCTATGTTTTTTCATTGGGAGGAGGAGCTGTTTCATGGAAGTCTGCAAAACAGATATGTATAGCTCGCTCAACCATGGAATCTGAGTTTATTACTGTTGAGTTGGCAGATCAAGAAGCAGAATGGCTTAAGGGTCTCTTGACAGACATACCATTGTGGGGGGAAATAATCAACACCTATCTCCTTGCATTGTGATTCGCTAGCAGCAATCGGAGTTGCACATAATGTAACAGTGTCTATAACAAAAAAAAGAGACATATCTGTATTGGACATGGTACGGTAAAGCAATTACTGAAGCATGGTATTATCTCCTTGGAGTAAGCGAGATCCTAGACAAACTTGGTAGGCCCTCTTATAAAGGGATTGCCAAGAAGAGTAGTTCTCAAATCGTCAAGGGGGGTGGGGCTGAAGCCCATAGAATGAAGAGGTATGGTGGATACCCATTTGTTATCAAACGAAGCCATACTAATCTTCTAATTGTACTACTTCCCATCCCTGTAGTGTGTGGTAGTGCTTGTGTTATAGATAAGCACATTAATGAATCCATAGCCTATTATGGTGGTGCTATAGAGAAGAACTTGATAGCCTATTATGGTGGTGCTATAGAGAAGAACTTGATGGACTCATTATCATTCTATAAGAGGTTGAGCTAACTTATGCTCGTAATAATTCCAAGCCATAATATGGTGGTTTAGGTGCAGACAGATTGATGGAATTACCTAAGTAAGTATGAAGGTCTGGCCGCCTTCAATGAGAGACTAGGGCTATCTCTCTAGAGCACTTACGAGACCCGATGTATACGCATAGGCCTGAAAAGCACAAGTGGTTATTACAAAGTATACATCTTTTAGGGTTGATATGTGTTGAGAGGGCCCCATCCAACGTTTACAAGTTCAAGACTAAGTTCACTTGTCAAACTTTGGTGTCGCCTCTCTTCACTACGTATCAATTCAATCGAAACATTGATATTTAAGTATCCAAACCTCCTTGCCCAGGAAATCTTTCTCATTCTTCTTTCCTTTTCGTGTGCCATTAGCGAGGGATTGTTGGAGTAATGGCACCCTAAAAGGGTGTTCACTTACTCTCTCCATCTTTTCTTTTTGTTGTCCCACATAGAACTTTTAAGACGTGCTTTGAAGGGTTTATATGTCCCACTCACCTTGTGCTTGTTGAATAACTTGAAACCATGTTTTAAAGGATTTGAGGATGTCTTGGGATACTACATGCGTCCGCACGCCGCCACCGCCCACTCGTCCGGGTCGGGCTGGGCATGGGCTGTGGACCTTACTGCTTATATTTTTGGTGGTTTTTTCTTTGGATTGTTTGCGTATAAGTTGTCCTAAACCTAGCAATTTAATTTTCAAGCTTGGCTAAGTCTTCCTCCATTAACGCTTCAGTTACCCTAATTCTCTCCCGTTCCCTGATTTTCTGCGCCCATTTTACTCCCTTCTTTATTGCTATTTAAAATCTCTTTTCCTCCATCAGGCCATTATAAAAGGAGCTTTTTTGCAGCTCTATAAGATGCACAGAAAAGCTGCAAGCCTTCGCTCCTCTTCTCTTCCTTTCTGTCTTCCTGGCCAAAAGATTGTTATACTCCATAGTTTCTCCCTCGAGTGCACGAATAAGAAGCTCGTTGTGTTAAACCTTAGGGAGCTTCTTCGCCTTACCGATTTGCACCTAAGTCAAGTGAATTTAGCTTTCAGCTCATTGGTTTCATCCACAACACAGTTCATCTCTCTGTCTTCTCAGCAACCATTATGTTCTTTCTTCCAACAATAGTTGTTTTCGAAAGAAACTGGAATGAGTTGGAGAGCAGCTCGAACTTACTTTATGTTGACATGTTGCTTTGCTAGTGAAGCTGATGTGTCTTCTCCTTGAAGACCTACACGAAGGTCAACCCCGGATGTTTTCCCCAAGAAAGGCCCCTTCAACCCTCATGTCAGTTTCGGAGTAAGATAAAGTAAAAAGAAGACATAAAGGACAGAGAGAATTTTCGGTATTTGGGTATGTGAAGTTTCGAAATCAAATCATAAATAGAATGAAGATCCTCCAAAATAGTGTAACTAAAGGTATTTATAGCTTTGAAGTTAGCACACAAGAGTAAAATGGTGATTGCCCAATTTAGGGATGAAATGACCATTGTACCCTTCTGTGTCCATTTTCTTCTCTTGTGGTCAACATATGATTTATGTTAACTTGCTCTATGCCACGTGTTAACATCTTGTTTCGGGGCTCCTCAATATCCCAATCGATGGTTATCTAGTTTATATTTTATCTGGATCTCTCCACACATTGCAAAGCATCTAAAAAGCGATGCATAATTTGGCTTATATTTAGCTTATATTTATTATAGTTATTTAAATTTAAATTCATTATAATTTATATTAGTAAACATCTGGATTTCCTCATGTTCCATGCAAGCGGGATTCACACTGAGAGTTGTTGCTATTGCTGTTGTTGTTTACATTTTGTATAGATTGTTTAATTTAATTTATTTTATTTTAATTTGTTGATTTTTAGGTTAACGTTCAATAAAGAGTAGAGGAGAAGAAAAATGCAATAAAAGTGGATTTTACTCGTTGAGGGCTTCTCAATTGAACATTAAGTTGATCCAGCAAATAATAGCTTGAGAAAAAAAAAATCTACTTTTATAAAGTTTTTCGAAGTAAGATTGCGAATCTACTAATCCTATATGGAAGGAGAGGTTTAGAAGCCTTGAACGAGACGAAATCCTAGCAATACTTTACGTGGATTCACATTAAAAAGGCGGTATTTGACATAAAAGGAATGAACTCACATCCATTATCATCACCGCATCTTGTCACCGTCAACCACATCTTCATGTAAATCGTCAATCATCATTTTTATCTCTTCACTTATCTAAAAATCATCCTCTCCACACCCCCACAAGGCCACGACAATCATGACATCCACACCATCCACAAAAGATCAACCAGCACGACCACTTATCATCACCATCTTATCTTCACTCTATAATCATCATACCATCGCCAACATCATCTTATCGTTACTCAGTCATTGTCAAAGTCTTCATCATGCCACTGTGACTGGGGTATTTGAGTATAAAATTTTTAGTGCACATTCTTGTATAAGACTATGGTCAGACAATTGAGGTAGATTTTTTATCTTTTTTCACAAACATTCTAACACCTCAAACGCGTGTAAATGTGCAGAAACTAGAAACAAATGAACGGCTTAAATTAGTTTCCCTTGCTGCTTAAGATTGCAACCAATTGTAGCTTAAATTGAACTTGATTTTAGAAATAGGTGGATCCACATAATTCCCATTCTGCTTTCATCAGCTAGTCACCATTTGCTCTAGTTTCTGGAATCTGCGTTGAAGAATTTATTTTTTCAGGAAAAGAATTTGGATGTAATATTTCATCATTTGTGGCAATTCAATGGTGAAATTCTCATCTTCAGTTAAGTTTAATGTAGTAATATGAATGCTTGGAAATAATAGACTAGCTGCTTCATGTGCAAAAGTGATTTGGAAATGGCAGACCATCTACACTACTCCACTATCCCTTCTCTAGAAGCCTTTGGGAATTGGCTTGCAGTTGTTTAGGTATTTATTAGATGGTGCCTAACAGCTTGAGGGATCAATTATTAGCTTGGGAAGGTTTTTTGGGAAGAAAGTTTAAACATAGAATCTTTTGTGGAATCCCATATGCCATCTGTTAGATGTTAAGGATGAAGAGAAATAGGAGGGCTTTGATGGAGTTAAAACTCATATTGAGCAGTTAAAACACAAGTAACATAGGACTTTAATCTTTTGTGGGATGTTTTTTCTACATCCTCCTCTTATATCTATCCTTTTACTTCAATATATTATCTTTTTCTTATTAAAAAAATGCTTAAGGTTACAATGTTCTGGCAAGACCAATATGTTGATATTAGCCAAGGGAAGATAGATTTGAGTCAAAACAAACCAATTGCAATACTAACACCCCTATCCCTTGGGTTAAGGATGTTATTGAATTCTCAAAATTTTAGAACAAAATTGGCAGATTTTCACCTAAAAATTCACCATGTTCTTAGGCTTATACACTTACACTTACGCCTGTAAATCAATAAATAACTGAAAATATAGCAGCAATTGTAATTAAACTCAATACGCTAAAGTGACCAGCTCTACATGCCACAAAACCAGAGTGCACAAGCTATGAAGTTAAATAAAGGAAAGAAATAGATGATACCATTCATGGATCACATGCTTGCAACAACGGGGTTTACATTCCATGCTATTCGACTCTAACAACTAGACAAATGGATATCTAATCCGATCGTAGGCTCACATTGCCATTCAAAGTGGCAACTGAATAATATGTAATATGCATATGTGAATTGAAGAGTCACAGTTACATTTGCCCAAAGGAGATTATAAACAAGCATGATACATCGTTCCAACTCCTAAACTAAACATATACATGTGTAGAATTCCTTAACGCCAACTAAGAAAAACACATAGGAAAAACCAAAGCAACTTAAATAATTTGATAGTGTCCACATGCTTTTCAAGAACCTGGGGAAAGGCAAATAGAGAGGGTGTGAGCTACCACACTCTCAGTGCATAATTCTCATCCTGAAAACAAAACAGTTGAATATAATATTTTTAAGTAGCAATCACATATAAATTAGTATTTAATATCATCATATTAAACATACGAGACCAACCGCATCTACTAACACCTTAATAACACCCAAGAACTCATATGGCATCCATTCCCATATTTAGTGCAATGCTTAAAAGCCCTGACTAACCCATAGACCTTGTATTGGCCGTGATAGCCATACATTACTCTTACTTAACATCAACATATTAAGCATACATGACTCCAATAGCAAGCTAACTCTTGCTAAGACATAGGCATTGAGGATAGTAGGTAGTTTGATTCTCAGCCAAACACTTAACATCGAAGAGTTCATTTAGAGTTATGAACTTACGTTCTTTTGGTAAGAAAACGGAATCTAATGCTTAAAAAGGCAAGAAGCTTCACTTAGACTAAATTAAGCACTTATTAAAATAATTTATTCTTAGGAACGTCATTTAGAATTTAGCAAGACCCTTTTTGAAGTGTGCATACACTTTTCTAAATATTTGCACTAATATGGTCCTCAAAATAAGAGTTTTCAACTCATAATAGATAATGAAATCACTTCCAGGGCATTGGATTCACATGTTAGCGCTATCTTAAGGCGAGTAATGTAACCCAGGACTCATTGTAGGCCAGAGGCCACTCATAGTCAGTGGACTTTTATGCTTGCCAGATTTACTAGGTTTTCCACATCTAGTTCAGCTCCCTAGAAATTGGAGTTCCCGCATGTCAGGTCTTTTTCCTAAACTGTGTCCATATACTCAGTTACTCAGCACTATCCTCCTAGCCCAAAACATTTTCAGCATGAAAGTTCCTTCTAAGCATGTAAAGTGACTCTTGTTTGCAAAAGCCATATTTGAATCAACCACAGTAGTCATAGGAAGTTAGCAGTCTTTACCCCCCCCAAAGGTTGCAGAATCATGCTTTTGTAGAACAACTTAGCTCACTTATTTTGAAGACCACATAAACATCTCAAGTGCAACTCATTTTCACAATGCATGAACAATTCAAGTGAATAGGTTCTACTAAAACCTTCTCAACAATACAACCCTTAGTTACAAGAGGACTTAATAGCACGTTGGTTGTAAAACAAGTCCTCAAGAACTTGCAATCACACATATAAGCAAACTCCCGTTTAAATGTTTGTCGGGAAGGTTCTCAAAACTTCATTTTAAGATTCGAGTATTATTGACCTCTTTTGAAATCAGACCTATTCATGTAAAAGAAAAAGAAAGATTTTTGGCCCTAAGGCCTTCATCAAGTTTGGACTTTACTCATTCGAAACTCACGTATTGAAAACGTCAACCTTTTAAGCCAAAAATTATAAATAGAATTTCAGATATTATGCCAGGAACAATCCCACAACTACATGCATTATGCAAAACAATCCCTCTTGTAAACATTCAAGGAAGAAAATCCACTGCTGTAGGTTAGAGTTCGGGTTCGATTAACTCCATAGCCACTTACGACAAATATTTATCAAAAGTGGAAACGAGATAGCAACGAGTATAATTTTGGTTCAATTAAGGTGTAGTTTAATTTGGGTTCTGTTTAGGTTCTGTTTGTAAAATCTATCTACAATCATACACGAAATAACACACATGCCAACCCCATGCTCCCAATCAAGCAAATTAATTAGAAGTTATACGCATTCATAGCTTAACATATAAAAGGAATTGACACCAATTAATCAATCAAACAATCAACATTAATAACTCCCTACTCGAATTCCCTTCTCTCTCTCATTAAGCATCGCCCCAAATTGCACCTCAATTTTACAACAATGTTAACCCAAATAGCTCATTCGACCTTATTCCTTCTCCCAAACTCTTCAGTTGACATCAATTTCATTAACAATATCTTAAAGTCTTCCATAGCCAAACCTAGAAGAAAAGCTTTGAAATTAATTAATAATTGATGAATTGAGAATCACTACCTTAATCAAAGCTAAGGACCCGATTAATGGGTCAAATTGGCAAGTTCGAAGCTAGGCTCGAGTCTTTCTCTTCCACCCAGCTACTAGTCACGTAACCCTATTCCCAACCTGCTTCTGCTCGTTTTTCTCCTTCTTTTGAGACATTTGCTAATGCTCACTGTTGTCTCTCGTTCTCACCTTCACTCTCTAACTGTTGTCCAAACGGAGGGGTCCGGTGGAAGGTAAAGTGGGAAACTAGGGTTTTGAGGTGTTGAAGGCAGAGAAAGCCTACTGTTGTGGAATTGCTTTAAGAAGCAGCCCTTGACATATTTGAATTTAATTTGCTCTCATCTTTTTCCCCCTATCTACCCACTCAAGATATGAAATGGTCTTAGTCTAAATAAATAAGCCACAATCCTAGTATCCATTAGCTCGGTCAATTCCGCTAATCTCGCCTGGTTTAACTCTCGACTATTCACTAATTTCATACGTTCACATAACAAGTCATGAAATTTTGAAACCAAATTTTATAAAATTATTCACTTTAATAAACACACAAATGTCAACCTCATTTAACTAATATAATAAAACTATGGTTAATAAAATCATTAATCGAATTAGTTAGCTCTAACTGAAAAAGATCCACGGTTATTAAACGAACGAACTCATAGAACCACCAATCACAATTATCAGTCCTATTAAACAAGCCAGCAATGTATGTAGATTAAGAGTCATTTGGTTCTTGGAAAATTTGAGGGAAATAATATTTTTGAGGAAATGATTTTTTTTTTCATGTGTTTGATTTGAAGATAAATTGAAGGAAAATTGATTGGGAAATTAATGTATAATATGTCTCCTAAATTCCGAAATAAGAGGGAAGTTATGGAAAACTTTTGCATCTCCTCGCAACGCTCTTCGCCTTTTCTTGCAATATCCAAGTAATCAAGATCAATTACAATGCAATTAGCTTTCCAACATTGTGATCGTCACATTTCATTTTAATTCCTTCACATTCGGGATTTCATTTCATCACCCCCTACTCGTCAGGGATCCTCATATTGATTGTGGCTAGTTTGATTCCAATTTGAAGGGTCAATTACTTACGTTGTTTGTCAAAACCTTTGGGTTCCTTAATCTGAAATCTGGCAATAGTCAATTTACGGAAGCGTTTACCACCTTCCTTCACCAAATTTTCCCTATAGGCATGCGATTACCAATCCTCGTGGGCGAAATGGCTTGTAATTGACATTATGACCTGAATCATGAGGTTTGCTTTTGCCCATTTTTCATGTCCTTTGAATAATCGATTTTTGAGTTTTAGGTTACTAACCATGCAATTCCCTATGCGCTCCCCCGCCCGCTCCCCCCTGCTTATGGGCTCCAAATATTTCTTTCTCAGTGGTTGTAAAGAAAATATTGTCTAAACATGCATTTGACTTGAAGAAGACTGCAACACTTGGAGGAAAAGGGGGAGGAGAAAGGCTTGATGGTAGGAGTAAGGCTTTCGAAATGGAGTGAAATAGGAGGCCCATGTTTTTCCCTCATAAATTGTTTTTCAGGTCCAAATGAAAGACTGAGTCATCTTCTTCTCATTTTCTTTCCATCTAATTTCATTTCCTTTAAATTGTTTTCCATTAATGTTCTCAATTACAAACAGCGTTTTAATGTACCACTGACTCACAAGATAAGGGTTTTTCCTCTTACACTTTAGACCTTATTTTCTAAAGAAATAGCCAAACACCCCATTGAATTAGATCCAAATTGTGAAACTTGCACTTTTCATCAGTTAATGTTAAAAAGCGAGACAAACAACAGATGTTGATTACAATTGTAGTCACTTAACAAAAAAATAAGAATGTACCCTCTACTTTTTGAGTTCTTTTTTTGAGAGGGATGTACAAGTTTGCACTACTTTGGGGACAAGTGGAAAGGCTAGCCCTTGTATTATTTGTATCTCTTGAAACTTATTGATGCAATGAGAGGAAAACATCAAAGGGAAATTCTCTTTGAAAAACAAAATCTCCATCTGTTATCATGGTGTCAGAGCATTAGGCTTATTAAAACTCTTAAACTTAATCTTAACCATCTTCCCAAATGAACTCTTGTTCAATCGAATCCTCGGTGATGTCTGGGAAGAAGTTTATGGGTGAAAATCATTCCCCCTATTATCTACATCCTTCGGAAGGACCCAGGGGCCTAATTACACCTGTAATCTTTGATGGAACAAATGACAACCTTTGGGAAAGAGCAGTAAAAACAGTTCTCAAAGCCAAAAATAAGTTGGGATTTATTAATGGAATGCTCAAAAAACCCGAACCAAAGATGGGTGAAGATGCCACTGAGTTACAAACATGGGAAACGATCAATTCAATAATCTACTCCTGGATCATAAATGTTATTGAGTCCAAGTTGCGATCGAGCATCGCCTATGTTGACACAGCTGAATTGATGTGAAGTAACTTGAAGAAATGCTACTGATAAGTGCTTAAAGCTTACATCATTTTAGGGCCATTTTGTTGCATTTTTAGTGAGAATTATATGTTTTATGTTATAATTTGTACTCCTTTTCTCATTTTACGCTTGAGCATAGTTCTTTTCTGTATTTTGTAGGTTTCTGAGCCATTTCACCCCAAATTTGACCCATAAATGAGTCTATTTTTGGCTCCCACGGACACTCCCTGAGTTGCTATTCTTGTGGAAGGAAGAAGAATAAAAGAATGTTGAGCCAAAGCTGACCACAGTCAGTCCCTAGTGAAGGCCACCGTTTGTGGTGTCTTTATTTCCCATGAGACTTTCTGTTTTCTTGTAACTTTTTGACTTCCTGGCAGTTTTAATTCCAATATTATGCATAGCTATTTGCCTTCTTTGAATTTTACTATAAAAAAGGGTGCTTCTCAATCTCATTCCAACATCCACCATCCCCTCATTCCATTTTCCTCGCTTCCATTCCATTCTAGTTAGATTAGGATTTAGATTGGAACGAGAATGTGAGCTGAAGTGAAGATTTGCAAGGAAGGCTTACAACGACAGTTCAAGCGCAATTTTAGCTGAGAAAACTCTTCTATATTCTCGCCTCATTTTTCTTCAGATTTATCATTTTAGAGTGGTTAGATGCTTAATCATGTGTGAGTAGTTTGATTTTTGTCTAGGGATTTAGTAGTTTATAAAAGTGTAGTTGGATCATTTTTTAATCTATAGAATTGTATTCACTTCATGATTGGTTTGATTTCATTCTATCAAGTGATTATCATATTGTTAGTAGATTTTTGGCCAAATTTTACTTGCACAATTGAAACAACTGGGTGAAAAAACTGAAAGGTGACATTGAATTGTTGGACTACTTGATAAAACCTAACATAACGTCGTCTCAAAAGAGAGATTTGCATGTTAGGAGGACTAGAAACTAATCGAAGATAATTAACTTGGATTAAGGCAAATTAGTTTGAAAGAACGACTTTTGCTTAGTTTAGGCAAATTTGGTTGAAAGAACAACTGGGTGAAAAAACTCGTTGTTCATTTTCTACAAGTGATTGCAAGGCTAGTTAACTTTTTGAACTCATACATTGTGATATTTGGGGTGCCTATCATGTTCGATCGACTTGTGGTGCGCACTATTTTTTGGCAATTGTTAATGATGCAAGTAGAGCAGTATGGGTTTATTTGATGCCTGATGAGAGTGAAACCAGCTCATTTTTGCAAACTTTTGTGGCATATGTAAAAAATCACTTTGATAAAAATGTGAGATTCATTAGGAGTGATAATATCAAAGAATTCACTTCTCATCCTATGAGACACTTTTATTCTGAGAAAGGAATTGCCCATCAGATTAGTTATGTGGGTACTCCATAACCAAATGCGAGAGTAAAAAGAAATCATTGGCGTATTTTGAATGTCGCTTGTGCTCTTCAGTTTCATGTTAATATGCCAATAGAGTTGTGGGGAGAATGTGCCTTGACTGCAGCTTGCCTAATAAATCGTACTCCTACTCCTCTGTTGAAGGGCAAAACTCCGTATGAATGTCTATTTGGGTCGATGCCTTCCTATGATAATGTTCGCATTTGTTGTTGTCTTTGTTATGCTAAAGCTAAGAATTGAACAAATGATAAGTTTACTTCTGATAGGCGGAAGTGTGTTTTTGTGGCATATCCATTTGGAAAGAAAGGATGGAACTTATTCGATTTGGAAAGTGAGGAAATCTTTGTGAGTAGAGATGTTGAATTTTATGAAGAGGTATTTCCTTTCTCTAAAATCATGGAGGCAAACTTAGTTGAAAAAGGAGTGTGCCTAAAGGAGTTGTTGGGCTTGATCTTTTTGAGGATTAAATTGACTTAGAGCATAAGAATTATGGTGTTCGACTGTTCGTGGCCGAGGAGTGAATGAAGAAGGTTGTGCAGACTGCACTTAGAAAATGACCGGAATTGGGCCTTCACTTTCTAGATCGGCCTAGTGTGAGTCCGAATGGGATAATGTATCTACAGACAGAGGGAGCATTCTGTCTACTGGCCTATGTAAAGAACTAATTTGGGCCTTAGGCATAGTGATCGGGCTCGATAATCTCCAACCCATTTAATAGATTATATTTGTTATGGCGTATGCACTATAGGGCCCTCTCCTACTACCTCCACTCAGCAAGGTTCCTCAGGTACTCCGCATCCCATTGTCAATTTTGTTACATGTAATAAATTTTCTCCTGCTCATCAACATTTTCTAGTTGCTATTACACAAGTTGTTGAGCTCGGGTATTATTATGAAGCTACTTAAAGTCCTTTATAGAGGAAAGCCATGGCAGAAGAGATTCAAGCTCTTGAAGAAAATCAAACTTGGACTATTGAGGAACTTCTAGCTGGAAAGAAACTCACTAGCTATAAATGGGTTTATCGTGTCAAGTACAAGTCCGATGGATCACTTGAGAGATACAAGGCTCGTCTTGTCATTTGAGAAGAACATCAAGTGGAAGGATTTGACTTTCATGAAACCTTTGCTCCAGTGGCACGCTCGAGTCTTTCTTTCAGTTTATTGCAAAAGGATGGGATCTTCATCAGATGAATGTCAACAAAATTTTTCTTCATGGAGATCTGGAAGAAGAGGTTTACATGAGGATGCCTCGAGGTTTTTACTCTAGCACACCAAATGGTGTATGTCGATTACGCAAATCTCTTTATGGATTGCATTAAGCACCTTGGCAATGGTTTGTAAAATTGTCCAGTAAACTAGAGGCGTATGGTTTTGTGAGATCCTATGCTGATTATTCACTATTTACGTACGAGAAAGGAGATCTTGGGTTTACTTGTGTATGTTGATGATATTATTTTGGCCGGTAATGATACTTCTCATGTCGATTGTTCAAGGACACCTCAATGCGTGTTTCCGTATTAAAGATCTTGGACAGTTGAAATATTTTCTTGGGCCAAAAGGATTGCTTCTTTGTCAATGGAAGTATGCTTGGAAAGTTGTGGAGGAATATGGTCTTCTTGGAGGGAAGCCAACTATCTCTCCTGTGGAAGAAAATCACAAGTTAGCTCTTGCTTCTGGAGATTTCTTTGATGATCCGACTAAATATCGACGTTTGATTGGACGTCTTATTTATCCTACTATCACTAGACTTAAATTGAGTTATGCGGCTCATGTCATTTCTCAATTTATGCAAGCTCCTCATGTTGAGCATTTTCAGGTAGCATGTCGTGTCCTTCATTACATCAAAGATAGTCCAGGTCTTGGAATTCTGCTCCATGCTGATAGTGATCTCCAAGTGTATGCCTTTTGTGATTCTGATTGGGGAGCATGTCCACTCACCCGTCGATGCCTTACTGGTTATACTATGACTCTGGGGGGTCACCCGTTTCTTGGGAAAACTAAAAAACAAGCTACTGTGTCTTGTTCGTCTGCCGAAGCTGAATATTGATCTATAGCAGTAACCACCAGTGATTTGGTCTAGTTGAAGCCTCTTTTGGCCTCTTTAGGTGTCCTCCCTACTCAAGCTATGAAATTATTCTGTGATAGTCAGGCAGTGATTCATATTGATAAAAATTTGGTGTTTCATGAGCACACCAAACAGATCGAGATTAACTGTCACTCTGTTCGGGAATGTCTAGTTAGGTGTGATTTGGTTCTCTTATATCCTCCCTCATGGTAGCAATGAGCAAATTTGTTTACTAAGGCTCTCGGAATTCAACAATTTCTCAATTACATACCAAGTTGAATATGATTGATCCTCACGCGCCCACTTGAGCGGGAGTATTAGAAAATCCCATATTTGGTTGTAATTATTAGTAATTCATTGTCTTTAATTCCTGTAGTTATTCCCTCATTTAAGGGGGGTCTTCTGTACTACTTTGGGAACAAGCAAAAAGGCTAGCCCTTATATTATTCGTATCCTGTGAAATTTAGTGATGCAATGAGAGAAAAACATCAGAGAAAAATTGTCTCTGAAAAGCAAAATCTCCATCTTTTATCAAATATCGCCAACAAAATATGTACATATTTGTGGGGGAACAATTGATGGTTGTCCTCCCCCTTCCTTAGTTGAAGAAGAATTAGTAATGATAATGACTTTCCTCAGCTAAAACAGATACATTGAATCACCTGCACCTTTTGTAATCTTTATCCTAAGACCAATGACCATTTTCTTACAGCATAAAGTATGTCTTGGACAATCTGGTGCAGATGATCTCAAGGGTGGAGCCCTATTGTTGAAATGCCCAGTAGCTCAAAAGATCAATTTGAAATATGACTAAATGTCAAATACAAAAGCAAGATCCAAAAGAAAATTTGGATTGCAACATTCATCTCAATGGCTTCTTTTGATATTGAAGACTTAATTTGGCATATCAACCTTCGAGTTGACTTCTAGATGAACTCTTGACAGAACAAGCTTAGGTTTAGCGTTGTTGATGTTGTGAGGATCTTTGATGAGATTTTTTGATTATGCTTAATTGTACTAAAATCGTACTTTTGTGTATAGTACTTGTCTTGTTCACTTTCCCAAAATTAATCAAAAAAAAAAATGAATCCACCTTCAAATTGCTTTCCAATAATACAAATTAAAATTACAAGATGTAATCTATATCATCAGTTCAACAAACCATCTAAAAGGATATCAATCAAGGAATAAGAAGAACCCAAAAAAAACAAAAAAAGACTTACTACCCTCATTATGGTGAGAGTAGAAGCCTAGATGACCCAAATTAGAGTGTCCACGAAGGACCGATTGAATGCCAGAGCTTGAAATCAAGAGGCTGGAACATACAA
>NCQV01076170.1:0-11693 GCA_002740545.1 Lophocereus schottii | reverse complement strand
TTTACTAATAATTCTAAGAGTCTAAGCAAGGAACGAAATGATGTGGCTTTAAAGAATGTTATGGATAGTGGGAATTCTTGGAAAATTTTAAAAGTTTTTTGGTTTGAAACCCATAGAAGTGGTCTTATTTACATATAGAGAAAAGTGTCCTACATAGAAGATTAAAGTGGGGAATTGTAATTTTTATATCTAAGGTATCAGACGCGCCTTGAATAAGAAATCCAAGAGTAAGCTTGGTAGGCGCCAAGTGCATGCCTTTCGAGTGGCTAGATGAGATTGGGGTGCATTGCTACTTTTTATTACTACTCACAATTATTGCCTTATAAAATGTCTAATATGTAGTTTGACTTGTGATGTAATTTATAGAACATCTTTGACTTCTAAAATTGATTATAATATTCCCTTAAATAGATACCAGACCATATGAATTGTTATTCTCAAAGCCTATTTTTTCAACTTATTTTACAGAAGGAAATTTATTTATCAGTTGTTTTAGTTCTGTTCAAGACTACAAACATATGAACAAGATCACTATTCCTATCATTTCTAAACTTCAACTTTGATGGAAAGAATTATAAGAGATGGTGTGTTAGAATGAAGTTTTATCTTAAACAAATTAAAGTTGATTATGGGCTGGACAGGAAAAGATCATCCCTGAAAATCTTAATGCTAATATTAATAAACATTATGGGGAAACAATTGCTGAGGATAAAAAGACTTGTAAGGGCATGTCACTTCACTACATGAATAATGCTTAGCTTTATGTGTACATAAATTTTGATTGTTCTTATGATGCATAGTCAACTCTTGAAAGGAAATATGGTAATGGTGACGCGGGTTTATAGAATTATGTTGTTTTTAAATGTCTTAATATTAAGTTTGAAGATGATAGGCCCATAATTGATCAAATTCATGAATATGAATATTTATGTGTAGTCATGGCTTTTAAAGGTCTAGAAATCTATGATATTACTCTTACTATTGTTCTAATTAAGAAGTTACCACATTCATAAAAAGATTATATGAATTAATTCAAGCGTAGAGAGACTTATCTAACCTTAGAACAATTGGTTAGCCACCTAAAAATTGGCCAGAAACAATCTTAGTATTTCTAAAGCTCATTTGGTGGAATCAAAAGCATCTAACAATGATAGTTTCAATAGCAAAGGGAAGCATTCTCAATCAAGTCCCTTTAAGCCTCACAAGAAAAAGTACAAATTTCGAGAAAATGTCATGAATATGGCAACCCTAGCTAGTTTTAAAGATAAGCTTGATGGGAATGTCTTCATAGCAACTCAGCTCCTACCTCTCTTCAAGGAAAAGGGAAGATTTCTCTCAAACTCACTTACAGAAAACTTCTTTCTTTTGCAAATGTCTTACATGTTCTTGACATACACTAAAACCTAATTCACGGGATGATGCTTATGAGGGATAATCTTAAACAAACTTTTGATGCCAATCAGCATGCTATAACCCGAATGGGGAATTTGTGGGGAAAGGATTTTGTGACAATAATGGTCTTATTGTTCATGATATTGTTAGTGAGAAAAAGAAAGAAAATGTTGGATCCTCTTCTGCTTATATTATGCATTCTCTTGATTTGTGTCATGTAAGATTAGGACTTGTGGATATTGCTTTCATTAAAAGATAAATAAACTCGATCTAATTCCCAGGCTATCTAATGATGAATTCAATAAATGTATAGCATGGATACAAGCCAAATTTTACTGAAAGCTTTACAAATCAATTAAGATGCAGTTTGGACTTCTTGAATTAGTTCATAATGACTTAAGAGATTATAATAACCATATGCATAGATGTTGTAAAAGATGGTGTATTGCATTCATAGATGACTACTCCCGTTTACCATTATGTATCTCCTAAACACTAAGATTAGGAAAAAGAGATGTTTCCAATGTGCAAAGCCCTTGTTGAAAATCAGCTTAACAAAAAAATGAAAAAAATAAGAAATGACAAAGGAGGTAAATGTGGTCCTTCTTCCCTTAAGAAATATTATGAGTCAATGGAATGATTAATGAACAAACAACTCCCTATGAGCTTGAATAGAAGCATATTTAAGAGAATATACAGAACATTGAAAGATAAGATAAATGCTATGTCGGTTAGTTTGAGGTTGCTTGATATTATATGAGGTGAGGCTATCTTATTTGTTCTTCATGTGTTAAATCATGTGCCTCAAAGAAATTAAACAAGACCATATATACGCTTTAGAAAAGTTACCCTAACGTAAAATTCTTGAAAGTGTGGGATGCCTTTCTAAAGCAGGATTGCCTAATTTTAAAAGGATGTGATTGGACCAAAAACACTAGATGTACTACTTATTGGTTATGCATATCAAGGTATTGCACATGGATTTATCATTAAAGGTGTGGATGGGTCCTATATGTATGGAAATACTATAGAGGCTAAAGATGCTAAATTCTTTGAGCATGCCTCTACTATAGAAGTTGCATCTCATGATTTAGGTGCACCATCCTTCTTTACATACTTTCCATCCTTTACATAAAATTGAATGTAGCAAGAGTAAAAGAGCTAGGTAAGAAATCACTTCTAATCCTAACTTTATTACAGCTTTCTTGACTGATCATGATAGATTTTGTGAAGATATTATTTTTGTGTATATTATTGAAGAAGACTCCAAATCCTTGAAGAAGCTCTATGAAATGTGTTAGTGTTGTTTCCTAGAAAGAGGCCACTAACAATGAACTTGAGTATATTCTTAACAACAGAAGATGGATGTTGACTGACCTTTTTGGAAATAAACGGGTGTGCAAGAAAAAGATCAAGGCATATGGTTCTATTGCTATGTCCAAAGTGGATTGGTGGTTACGGGTTGTAATTAGATGGAGAAGATTAATCTCTAGAAAGAGGCATTAATAACAAACTTGAGTGTATAATCCTTACAATAGGACATGGATTTTGACTGACTTGCTTGGAAGTAAATGGGTGTTTAAGAAGAAGCTCAAGGAATATGGCTCTATAAATAAGTCCGAAGTGGATTAGTGGTTAAGGGTTGTAATTAGAGGACATTGATTCTTTTGATAACAATTCACCTATGACTAAGACTGCCACTATCAGAGTCTTGGTTGTCTTTACATTAATTGATGGCTTTTATGTACGTCAAAGGATATTAAGACTACTTTCTTAGATTGGGAATTAGATGAAGAAATTGTTGGAAATGTCACATATGAGTGAAGAGTCCCACATTGTAAGTTTAAAGAGAAGGACTGTGGTATATAAGATAAGTGAGCTACTCCTCCTATTACCAATTGGTTTTAGGATGGAACCTCCCTTGGGCTTATTACCATGGACTTTGATTGAAGTGGGTTCCCTCCTTGGATCTTCCCAATAGTGGTATCGGAGCCAATAGTGTGTTCGGCTGGGTGAAAAAGGTCTGGCATGTTGGATCCCATGGACAAGCTTGGTGAAGTGACACGCAGGTGTTGATCAAGTGGGAACACGTGTAATGCAATGTGGCTCGATGTGTGGATAAGCTCTCGGGGGGTATTATGAAGAAAGCACCATGGACAAGAGCCAAAAAAAAACATGGAATGCACAGTTGGTACTCCTAGAACAAAGTGGATACAGCCAATAGTGTGTTCGATTGGACAAAAAAGGTGTGGCATGGTGGATCCCATGGATGAGCTTGGTGAAGTGACACGCAAGTGTTAATCGAGTGAAAACACGTGTGCTACAGCATGGCTTGATGCATAGATAGGCTCACAGGTGGTATTATGAAAAAAGCACCATGGACAAGGATGAAAAAACACATGGAATACACGGTCGGTACTCCTAGAACAGAGTGGATGGCATGAAGGCTCAGTGTAGAGCAATATGTGGACTCTATGGAGTAGAGTGTGAGTGTGCTCTTGATGGTGGTTTGACACATTGGCGAAGACTTCTACTCAAGAGGGAGCTTGTGCGTTGATGTGGTTTTGAAGAGACTCATGTGTGAGGGGAAGATTGTCGGGAATGCCACACATACGTTGACGAGTCCCACATCGGAAGTTTGAATAGAAGGATTGTGGTATATAAGACAAGTGGGATACTCCTCCTATCGCCAATTGATTCCAGGATGGAACCTTTTTTGGGCTTGTTACCATAGACCTTGGTTGAAGTGGGCTCCCTCCTTAGATCTTCCCAATAGAAATATATATGGAACAACTAGAATGATCTTTTGTAACTATTCAAGAAAATAAAATGTAACCCTGTTAATTTTCATATGGTGTAAAACAAGCTCCCAAACCATATGAGAAATTTGATGATACTATTACTAGCTATGGTTTTCTTGCTAATGAAGTTGATTCTTGCATATATTCTAAGCATGATTAAAATGGTTTGTGTGATCAATTTTTCTTATGAGGTTGACATGCTTATTTTTGGGACAAATATAGATTTGATAAATAAGGTTAAAACCTTTCCAAGTTTCAAATTTGAAATAAAAGATATGGGTGACGCTGATGTGATTTTAAGAGTCAAGATTAAAAGGACTTCAAATGCTATATGTTTGAGTCAATCTCCTTAAGTTATGCAAAATACTTAGAAAACTTAACTTATTCGACATGGAATCTATGAGGACACCAATGATTAAAGTGTTGATTTAAAGAAGTGTGAAAGTGTCTATGTGTACGAATCAAAATACACAAAAATTATTAGACGTGTTACGTTTCTCATAAACTGTGCTATCTGACATTGCCTATCATGTAAGTAGACTTAGCAAAGACACTCCTAATCCTAATAATGAACATCATAACACTTTAAGGTAAATTCTTTAGTACTTGAAAGGCACTATAATCTTATTGTGTTGGAAGAATATGATAATGCCAATTGGGCACCTAGTAATGATGAAGTGACTCCGCTAGTGGATATGTGTTTACAATAGCTAGATATTCTCTGCCCTAAAAACCATCTAAGCGATCTTGTATTGCTATTTCCAATATAGAACATTAGTTTATTGCTTGTAGATGTCCCATTGTCGAAGAGCCGGCTATTGTAGTTGCTTTGCATTGTGACAAACAAGTGGCCATTGCTATGGCAAACAATAAAGTCTTTAGTAACAACACCTTAGACATTGATATAACTGGACTATGTTAAATCTAAAAGGATCCATATCTGTCAATGAAATGCCTATGTAAGAAAATGATTATTGATACATCAAGGTGGAATGGTATTAACACCCATTGAGTGAATTCTAATTATGGATTCCCATTCAATTGAGAAGCAAGTTTTAAGGGGTACTAACATTGCCATCAATGATTGGGAGCACCAATTTTGTATCCCTCCCTATGGTGTGTATGCGTTGCACCTAAAAAATATGTTAAGTTTGAGTTTTAGCTCTTAATGAATCCATATATATTAGATTGAAAATATAAGGTAGCACATACTTGATGGATTCACTACATGAGATGTGGAAGTGTGGTTGCTTCCTATAGAGATAGGAGCATCAATCTCCTAAAAATAGTATGAGGATGATGTTAGGTGCATGGCCAAAATTGAACAGTACAAGAATGATTTTAAGATTAATGTGTGCCTAAATAGCGGACCCACAACTTTCCACTGAGTTCAAGACTTGGTTCACTTAATACGATGCTTATCACTGTGTGTCAATTCAAGCAACAAGGTATTGACACTTATGCATTAATCTCATATCTTGCCTAAACCCAAATTGTTTTTGAAATGGACTTGGAACCTTGTAGGGCATTGTTGAACAAGTTTCAATGTTTTCTTATTTTAAAACAACAGAAGTGGTCTTGTTTTATGGAGAGAAAAAGTATCCAACATAGAAAGATTAAAGTGGAGACTTGTATTTTTCTCAACGTGTTTGGATAAGAAAGCTAAGGGTGGTTTCGTAGGCCATACACACGCGCATTGCTAGCTAAAGGAAGTGAGTGCTGGTGGGGTTATATCTATTTTACTACTTATCATGATTAATGTCTTGGAAGTTGTTTCAATAACTTGTTTGACTTACAATATAGCTTATGAAACATCTTTGATTCATTAAGATAATTATAATCTTTTCCATAACTGATTATGAAACATCTTTGATTTATTAAGATAATTATGATCTTTTCCATAACTGATTACATACTCTACAAATTGCTAATTTCAATGGTTATTTTGGCAAAGTCTTTTAACTATTGTAAATCTATTTGGAAATTGTTTTGGTTTAGTTTATATCAAATATAGATTATTTTCTATCCTTCTTTTTGTCTACTATTTTCTGGTTTGGCTCGATTAACTCAAAGCAGCTAATTGAGAGCACAAGTTTGTCAACCGTGTGATCTTTGAGAGTGAGCACCATCATAGAGTTTGCACCCTTGCTTAAGGGAAATCAATTTCAAGACTGTGGCTGAAGCCACATAATATGTTTTGATTTGCATTATGTTTCTATGCTTAACTTTTTGGGTTTTCTGATTTGCTATTCTGTTTCTATGCCTAGCGTTTTGGTTCTCTGGGCCCGATGTATAGATCCCTTGATGTTCTTTTCAACTTTGGTGCTAAGAGGACCTAATGTTTATTGAACCTAGTATTTGAAGTCCATAGGTGTTCCTTTCAACTCATTGTGACCTCTCTCCTATTCAAGTAAGATATTTCTAATTTTGCTATGACTGTTGTTCATTATTTCTGACAAAAATATAGAGTTTTAGGCTTAAATAATTTTTTTTAGTAAAAGGGTAAAAGATGATACATGGGCTATAAAATGGGAGGTATAAGAAGTAACAACCTCCTTATATAAATTAGGCAAATATTTAGGGTTTCTAGAAAACTATCACACCCTTTGTTTTTTAATATGTGAATTTTGGCAGAATAAATAAAAGTTTTTATGTCTATTGCATAGACCATAAAAAATAATGGTCCATAGAAGCCCAGTGCATCCCACAAGTAGCAAACATACACCGTCACTAGGACAATTTAATTTTCTAAAGTATACATTAGTAGACTTGGATCAGACCATTACATCAAAGAGTTATAGTTGAACATGCATTTTGAAGGTTATTTTTCATTAATCATTGTGGTTACCAATTATCTATTTGTTGCTAAGCTTACCTTAAATAAATTATTACACTTTGAAATTGAAAGTACTCAAAAGGAAACAATAGGCATCCCAGATGCTAAGAAAGTTATTTCATATTATGTCGCCCAAAATTTTATATAAGTATTTTTTTAGAGTGAAAGAGAAAAGGGGCCAAATTTAATAAACTTCCCAAAATCATTTGAATACTCAGTCAAATATCAAACCTATAAAGATTTATTGCTAACTCTATAGGTTCCATCCAACCTTTCGAGATGGGCTACTATGTGTTAGAGGTAATTTCTAAAATAAATCAAAATAACTATTTTGATGAATATAGTTTTTCTTATCATAAATAATAGTTTTGTCTAACTAGATAATTGACGATGTCTATAGGATAGATAGAGCTTTCATTTATGTATTTTCCTTGAAAATTAGTGTTAATGAAAAAAGAAAAAAAGGAGAAATATAAAATTAATTATTTTTTTCCCTATTTTGGGAGTTGGGTTTCCTCCTCCCCTTTACACAAAACAGAGACCCTAAGAATGGAAGTGAATGGGACAAAACTACAAATAACTTCAAAACATGAAATAGTAAAAAAGTAAAAAATAAATAAAATTTTGTAACTGACTCTCTCTCTCTCCCCCTCTCTCTTTCTCGTCTCTTTCCCTCTTTCATTTGCCCTCCTTCTAACATCACTGCTATTCCAACTTCCTAATATTCCTCCCTTTCTACTTCCTTCTCCTTGCCAATTCATCAAATTCTCATTCATCAAACCATTCTTCTTCCAAAAGTCTCCTCACAATTGTCACGAACCCTTGTCTAACAACCCTCATGGTGTTTCTGAACCCATCTTGGTTACTATGAACTATTCTAGTAAGGTAGGAGTCCAATTCACATTTTTGTTAAAGGATGAGGTGTTTGGCTTGTGCACATATTTCGATTTGTCAAAGTCACAATTGTTGAATGTAGGAATTAAAGTCAATTAATTAAGCCTTCTATCCACTTGATAGAAGATATGTTCACATGGATTAATCTAGTATAAGGGAATAAACTCAACAATATAGGTAATATAAGCATTCATCTTATTCTAAGAAGCAATATCAAGGACACGTGACACACCATTACAAAAACCCTTTCCCATAAATTCACCATTCATGGTAAGTACAGTGTTATCACAATCAAAGATAGCTCTAATTCAAGCCTTGTTCACAAGGGAAGTAGGAACAAGGCTTCTCCAGATATCAGGAACATTAAGTACATATTTCACACATTCAAAGAAACCTTTTCCTTACTTAGAATGAAACAAAATTGGAATGATTCATAAAGACATATGTGCCTTCAAAAGCTTAGTTATTAACTCTCGAATAGGTCTTCATTGATGCAAATCATGTGCCAAGTGGCTCTAACATCGACCACGAATTCAACAACATCACTCATCATGTTTACTTTTCAAACCACAACCACAATGACATCTTCTGTAGAGTTAGTTTGAGTTTTTGTCTCCTTAAGTTTATTATCCACATATTCAAACCCTATCAACTTTCCTTTGCTGGGTGACCATACTCTCTGCATGCGTAGCATTTTTTTTTAAGTTTCTCTCGAATTGGTCTTGTCCCTTATACTTATTATTTTGCTTCTTGTCATCAAACTGGTTCAACCCCTTTCACTTTGGTCTCTTCACCTTGTCAAACTTTTAACCATTATTGGACTCAACCAAGTTAACAACTGATGAGAAGTGATTTGAATTATTTCCCTTGAATTGAATTCGGTTTTTCTTTTCAATTTCAATATGAGCAATATGTTTCTAATGTTTAAAGCCCTCTTCTCATGCTTAATGACACCAACCCAATTAATTAGTCTAGGAAGGGGGCAATTTTCCCAACAAATAATTTACCTGGAAAATATCACATTTGTTGAACGAAAATTTAATAATAAATATAAGTACGCAACATAACTTTCTAACATACAAAAAATGTGCATCTATTCATTTTTCGTATGACCCTATTCAACAAGATAGACATTCTTAATTATGTCTCCCTCCTAGGAAATCACCATTTAATTTCGACTTATTCTATTCAACTTTTGTTTCTTTGTTTTATCTTGGATTATTTAATTTGACCTAACACTTATCATGTTATCGATATTGAATCACCTAAGTTATAAACTTAGTTCCATCAGATATTAGTCATGTAGGCACATTCTAGAAAGAGTACGGCACGTACACACAAAGAAAACTTAATTTTATATGAGATTTAGGTTGTACTCATTGTTTGTCGTGAGTTACCTATATAACCCTTATGTAGGTGATCAACTAATGGTAGTTCTTTTATATAATTTTGGTTTGATTGTATTTTATTTGATTAAGTTAATAACTAACTATTTAATTTTGATTTCACTTTGATTTTGACATTGAATTTTATTAATTTGTGCTAAATTAGTAACCACAATTTCGTTTGATTTTGTCATTTGATTTTTGACTTTAAATATTCTTTATCAAAGGTTAAGCCATATATATTTTTTAGTCATTTCACTATTTTTATAATTGCCGACTTCGAACTTTTTAGAGTTGGTGTATTTATTTTATTTTCAACTGCACCAAAAATTTATTATTTTATGGGCTTACTAGGCACTCTTAGCGAGGTCAAATCGACATAGTTGCAAATCCACGTTTGTTTTTAGAGTTGAATCAACTTGGATGGGCTTGGCTATTTGTCCGCTTAGATTTGGCCTATTTTGTGGACTTCAGAGTTGAAGGTGATTCGTGTTTTAAGGAGCTCGGCTTATATTTGAGGGGCCTTGAATGAGCTTTTTATTTGGCTTGGGCTTGGTCCATTTTGTAGACTTAGATCTTTGAGAGATTTGTCTTTTTGAGGAGTCTGGTTTATATTTGAGGGGTTTGAATTTCATTTGGCTCGAATTTGGTCTATTCTATGGACTTGGAATTTGATAAAGATTTTAATTTTTGAAAAGCTTGGCTCTTGATTTGCGTTACAAAATGTGTAACCAATATCAAAAAATTGTAAATTTGATCTTTTATGGAAGGCGAGGAAAGTTTAGTGAGCATGGTTCTTTTTGTGGCTCGGGTTTGATCCATTTTATGAACTCTATATTGGAGAGAGAAGCTTAGGTTGAATTTGTTTCCATAAATATAGTGCAATCAAATGTCACTTGTCAACTCAAAAAATCACTTTCTGAGAAGGGGGTATTGGTTTGAGCTCACCTGATAAAAAGGTTTGGATTTAAGAACTTTGATTTGAATTAAACATGGAAAAAAATTTATATCGAACTTCCTACGTACCCTTAGCGGATCAACTCATCATAGTTCTAGTCAATGCTTAACTTAGGCATATATTTTATTTTTTCTCCTTGACAAATCTTGTTTAACTAGACACACCAAAACCCCAAAAAAAAAGTTAGTTACATCCACTCATAGTTTATTTCATGGGTACAAGCCTCTTTGATTTGCTACAAAAACCATCCAATCAATGACTTTGTACTCAATTTTGAATTACTGCATTTCCTTGATAAGGAATAGTATTAGACTCCTCATTTATGGCTTTCTTATTAATCTCCTTGAAGTATGACACTCAAGCATCCCCTGTTCCCATTAGAATTCATCAACTCCATTCTATTGTCATTTGCAGACAATTCATAATGCTAAGACCTTGTACTTTTCATCGCTGAATCAACTCTTTTCACTTATTCTCACTCATTTCTACTCATTCTCACTCCTTCCTACTCTTTCCTTCTCCTACCACTTCCACATATTTTTATTATGATTTTTACTATTTAATATCAATCACTATTATCATTGGAATTATTATCGTTAATTATTAATATCAATATTAATTATTATTATGATTAATCATTATTGTTATTATTAGTTAATCATTATTATTAATTATTGATTATGATTAATCATTATTATGTTTAATTATTGTAAATACAAATTTCGAGTCTAAAATAAATTAGACAAGAAATTGATGAACAAATTGAATTTCGGTATTGATATTGTATGTGGGTACAATCTCTGTATAATTGTTACAAGAACAAGTATAATAAATTCTCTGATTTGATCTCCTTAAAAGTTAATCTTGAATAATTTGTCTCGAGAGATGGCCTGAGAGGCTTAATCTCTATCGAGAATTCGATCTTTGAAAGTAGACGGTACGTATTTGGGGTGCTTATTGTCCTTTTCCAGAGAGAGTTTCTGAGCTCTTGTGAGTTCTTCTGAAAACGTCGACCCCTGAAATGAAGGGAGTAGCTCTTTTTTTATAGAGGAAGCAAATGAAGACCTCTATTAATTATCCCTTAAAAGAAAATAAATAATAATTCATTTTCTTTATCATTCGTGACACGTGGCGCTTTTTAATCGGCCGTCATAATTATTCACGAAATATTTAATTTGACACGTGGCAACGTGTAATTGAGCAAAATAAAAACATTGTATTTTCCACGTGGCATGTCTTGATTAGACAGATAATTTTTGCCTTCTACAAATGCCCCCTTCGAGATCTAGCAGCGTAAATGAGGTTCGGATGTCTCCGCCCTAATTTTTTTTGGAAAGCGGCTGGGTTTCGAACACCCGTCAGATGCAAACAGTTGGAAATTTGACGGCCTTTTTTTTTTTTGGTGTGTTCAAAATAAGGTTTATTCA
>NCQV01076169.1:5846-16243 GCA_002740545.1 Lophocereus schottii | reverse complement strand
GTCAACGGATGGAGTTTTAAAAGCCACTCGCCTCCCCCCCTCCCCTCCGCATAAACTCAAAAATACCCTAGCTTTAATTACATTGGGACAAGTTCAATTACAGTATAAGGAAAAAAATATTACTAAAGCTATTTTAGGATAAAAACAATCACCAGAAAGTAAAATAAAAACTGTCCTAAAATTACAGCCTTATTTATAAATAGCTACATGTTTTTAATGAGCAAAACGTTAGAGGAAATTAGTCAAGAGGTAAGTTCTGAGATTAAGAGTCAACTAACTTTTATTCAAGTTCAAGGTACACATCTATATGCATTGTAAAAAACCAACATGAATGGAATTTGACCTAAGAGTGATTTATTACGGTTAAGTGTTTACCAACATGGTTTACAAGAATGGGTTATATAAGTATATTGCACAACAAGCGGAGGCCAAGACTATTGCTTTTGAAACTTGAGTCATGTGACTGCAGTAAGTGATGCCATTATTGTTATGATGAAAATATAATTTAATCAGTCTCTTCGGCGTGAAAGCTCATCTACTTCGATGTACTGTTAGTGTGAGAGCACAAATGATGCAAATGTGGGCATGTATACATCTTCCCATTCTTGGGTCCCTGTTAGGTTGATTTTTGTGCTAGTGAAATTGTAGATGGTCTTTTAAACCTGTTGGCGTATCTCATTTCGGTCAGTCCAGGAGTTCATATCACTTGAGGCACATGGCCCATGGCAAAGTGAGTAGCCCAGTACTGCTATAAAGTTTGATCACAAACTTTTATATCTTGTTCATAACTGGTACTGCTTGCTATTTAGCATCTGTGGTCCTGCATTGCTCTGAAGATAGCCTGTTTGCTGTTAGTATGTTTATCTTGTGCTAGATAATGATTTGCTGCTAGATTCAAAATATATACCTCATGGTGCTAGCTTTTGCATCTGCGAATTGTATTTGTGGTTATTGTATCGTGTGTATTTCCTGCCTCGGTATCTTATATGTATAGATAATTGCTCCTTTGTGCAGGATGATTTCATTTGGCCTTGAGGATTTTGCAAAAAAATATGGGGCTTTAAAACCATCTCAGTTTGTTGATGTCGTTGCACTCGTTGGTGACAAAAGTGACAACATTCCAGGTTGGTTGGGCTGCTTTAAAAAATTTTTTGTGCATCACCGGATCAGCAATTTGTCATTGTTGATTGGACTTGTCAAGAATAGACTGACTTGACATTGTGGGTTGTGAACACGGTCTCAACCTTTTGTGCGAACTCAAATGGCCTACAAATAATGGGTCAATTTTGCTTTCTTGTGTTGTGCATTGACCCCTTGCGTGCAGTAAGAAACATGTCTCAAATCAACAAAATCCAACTCCATAGCCCCCACAGTCCCATTTAGATGGGTTTGGGGAAGGGAGAGCAGCTGATGGAATTGCCTCCCTGTTCAATTGCATGCTCTTGGTCCATGAGTTGAAAAATGTTGATTGCCTATTGTTTTGTAGAAAATGGAGGATAGTTTAATGAAGCATTTCTCTTATTCAAACTGAAACAATTGCCCAAAAGTGACTTCTTCGACTGTCTCAAACATGGATATGACATAATGGATAACATGTCGAATGGAAGACCTCTCCCTATTATTTTGTTTCCTTTTTTTAACGTACTTTCTCTATTTGTTCTCTCTGCCATCCCTTTGTGTCAAGGAATGATAATTCTTATAATCTTATGAATCCCTTCTCGTCTATCAATTGAGCAGAGTTCATAGTGAGCGACTAGGCTTCATACCCTTGACAAATTTGCTGACAATCTCCTATCTATTCTCCATTCTTCTGGGATAAGATGGAATTTACAACTTCAAGTGATGTAACTACTAGCAAGTTTAAACATTTGACGTATTATACATGAATTCATTCCTTTCTTTTATTCTTGTATTTGGTCAGTTATTCGTGTTTGTTTATCTTAATAACTCGTCCCCCCTTTCCCCCAAAAAAAGCCCAAAAAAAAAAAAGATGTCTTGTCTTACATTTTTCCTCATTGTACTCTACTATGTCTCTATATGTGAAGTATTTTGCATCGGAAATCTTTTTTTTTTTTTTTTGATGAATAACAGAAAAGTTGTATTAGATAGATAACAAGGGGGTGGCACCCATGTACAAAAGGGGCATGTACAAAAATCATCATGACTTGAAGCTCTCATGCATAATATTATCTAGCAAATTTTTTTTTAAAAACAAAAACTCAAGTTTCTCCCACCATTAAGCACTAGACTCCAGCTTTACAAGATTTTAGAAAGTAGAGCTTGAAATTTTGGTAGGACAAGGCATTGTCTTAAAAATCAGACGATTCCTTTCCTTCTAATGCCAAATGGCTAGAGGAATCATCTTCCAAACACCAGAAACCGAACTCTTCTTCATTCTTCTTCTCTATGCCACCACCACATCTTTGATTGATGAATGTTGAACCCAACTAACACCCATTCTACATTGCTAATCTAATTACATTTGTATTATTGGAGATGACGTGATGATTATATAAACAAAGAAAACTTATCCTTTTGTGCAATTAAATGCTAGATTTGGTTACTCATTACAAAATAATGCTTGGCTGTTGTCAAAAGTAAGAGTTCTTAGCAAAAAATGTCTTAAACTTTCTACTTATTTCAAAAATGCCAATGAAAATTTTTCTCACATAAGCATGCTACTAGACTTGATTAGTATTTATTAAAATGCTAGTTATGTGAAAGTAACCAGTCAAAGCAGGTTTTTATATGTTTTTGAATTATTTTTCAAACTGATATCTGAAAACAAAGAGGAAAAAAAGAAAAAGCACCAGAAAGGCGATTTGTTTTTTGGGGGGGGGTGAATGTGTTAAACTGAATCCCCTCCACAGACCTTAGGGTTTTTCGAAACCCTAAAATCAAAATTCACTTTGAGATCTGCATTACCTTGTAAAATTGCGTTTGCCTTCTGTTCATTTTCTGATTTAGATCAAAACGATCCCTTAAAATGTCCCCTTCTGCTGCTCGAAGCCCTACATGTGGATCATGCCATGCTGCTTTGATTGGAAAACAGGCGCAATCAAGTCTTCTAACAGTCCCTCCCTTGTTCAATCCTCACAGTTGAAGTCCTCCCCCTTATTAAGCTTGTGATATTATTAGGGTTTTGCTAGGTTCTGTCGCAGAGATTGAGAGAGAGGTGAAGGCAAGTTGTGAGACGTTCTGGGTTTGGAGGGAAGTAAATTTGGCATGGGATGGGTTGTTTTTTCGTTTATCTTTTTTTAAAACCCTCTTTTTTGTTTGCATCAGTCCGAGAATATTTTTAGTTGGTTATCCAGCTTTAGCCCGTGAAAGTGGCATTTTAATGCTGAGTTTCCAAGTGGATAATTAGGTAAGAGAAATTTTTAGTGGCATTTTTAAATAAAAATGAAAGTTCAATAGCATTTTTGGCTAGGAACTCTTAAAAGTAATGATAAATTATGAATCAGGGCAGTCTAGATTTTGTTGGATTAACCCCCAGCTGAAAAATTTTGGATTGGGATTTGAATGTTCTGCTACCTGATGCTGGAGTTCATCTTACTCAGTTACCAGCCAAATTAAGTGTACACCAGACCTAAATTGTAACTTGTCAGACCCCTTGATATCTCTATTGTCAATGTATTCACTGGGTTTTTTACCACCAGGACGGAATGGGTGGGATTTCATTGAAGCGAGGTTTGGGGAAGTATGTGGTAATCTACCCTTGACATACGGAGGCCATTTTCAAGGGACTTATGAGAACATTTCAATGAGGAAAAGTTAGTTCGCAAACCCATTTTGAGGACACACAAAATAACTTGAGCAAATGCTACAAAGATGCATATAATTATGAAGTGAAAGCAGGTGATGCATGGGACAACAACCATAAGAATAGCCTAACAAGCTACAAGATTAGGATAGTTAAAGTTGGGCAAATGGATCTTAGAATGACAGTGTCATGTGGAGGCTTATCTCCTTGGTGAGATGCAATTGAGCTAAGTCAGGTCATGTCTGATAATCTCACTCACATTTTGCTTGGTTCTGCCTATATTCCTTATCTGTCAATGGTGATAATAGCTTCTACCACTTCACTAGCTGATCAAGATGTCTTCTGACATGTCTCAACCAATTATTCGCCAAGTTTCTTAAGATTTTGGAAAACTGTATTGCAGGGGTACCAGGAATTGGGGATGTGCATGGTGTTAAGTTGATTACAGCATTTGGTTCTCTGGAGGAGTTATTGTCCAATGTTGACAAAGTTCAACAAGAACACATAAGAGAGGTATTTCCTACTCTGTAAAACTTTAGTTAGGCTTGAAAAAAGTTGCTGATTTATGATGATTGAGCTGCTGACACGGTTAGCTGATGATAATTGTTGTGCGGGGTTAACTGCCTTTTGCGGCTGTTACGGATCTACATTTAGATGTATCTACTAGTAAAGAGGCACAACAAGAGGATGATTGAGCCTTCGAATCTGTCCTCCTCTATTTTGCTAAGACATATTGGTAATGAAATAGTGTCTTCTTGACAGAATTTATAATTAGATCTCTTCTGCATACTTGATACTGCAGAACCTGTGAATCATGGCTTGGTTTTGGGCTGCGTCTGGACGCGGGGGTGTTGATATGGGTATTCAGAATGTTTCTCAAGCCTTCTGAGGACGTTCTTTTCACCACTTCTATTGGCAGCCTTGTTGGAGGTTGATCATAAATATCCATGAACCAGACTGTTATTCTGCCCCCCCCCCCTTTTTCCGGAGGTGTGTCAAAGGAGGCCATAAAGGCGTATGGGAATGGGCTTCAGACTTAGGCTTCTGGAAGCACACCAAAGGCCTCTGCAACTAACTTAGATGACATCATTTGCCTTTCATGTCATCTTTAAGTTTGATTATTTGGCTTCTTGTGTTCTAGTTTTGCTTTGTTTTTTCAATGATCTGTTTAGGGTGGTTGGACACCAACAAAGTCTTCTACTGATCTTGAGATCGCATTATGTTTGGGCATAGAATCTTAACTCCGGAAGTGTTGCAAAAAGGCCGAGAAGTCCACCATCGAGGAAATTTGAAGTTAATGTCAATCTTGATGGTGATCTCTAGCCATTGGCCATTGCTACCAACACATTTCTTGGCAAATAACCAACCGTTCTTGTTAGAAGGCTGACCTGTCAAAATGGTGGCCAATTAGTCCATTTTGAGGGTAAAATGGAATGAGCCTCTTTGTGGTCATCTACATTTGCCCGTAGCTTAGGCAAAATCCAGAGGACATGAACTTCCACGCACTCCGGTAGAGGATGTTGTATGCAGATGTAGTGTCAAATTCTTTCCTTCATGAAGGATTGTTCAAATGGATTACCGTTTCAACTACTTTATTTGCTTGCTATTTCCCCTATTTTTTGAATCTCATATTTCAGCTTAACCCCATGCTTACCCCCTTAAGGATCAAGAACACCTACATGTCAACATGTGCGCGATACTGACACTCCTTGAACACCCTTAGTTACTCTCACACATTTCATGTGCACGAGAAATGTTGTTTGTAACTTGTGTGATCATTTTATTAACCCTTGTAAGACCCATGGGTGGTCACACTTTTAGCTTTAAAAGGCGCAAGGCGCATTAAGGCGCATAGGGTCCCAAAGTGCAAGGCACGAGGCGAAGGTGCACGCATCATGGATGCAAGGTGCATTTCTATGGAAAAAATTTTAAAAGTCTTTCCACAAGGCACATTTTCCAGAAATAAGTTAGATAAAATGCATTAAAAAAGTGATTCGACAGCAATATGACTACTAACACCACAAATAACCTTCAGATATGTTATCTTATCATTGTAGTTCCCTAATGCACACATTTACCGTACAAGCATAGGTCACCTTTTAGCTCCAAAGGAAGGAAAAGAAGAAAAAAGGCAAAGGCAAGGCTAAGAAAAAGAAGAAAAAGGGGGAAGATATAACTTTACATCCTTGAGGCGCACTTCATCCCTTCCGAGGAGGCGTTGACTTGGTAGCCTCACGGCGAAGCGCACCTAGGCGTGTCTCAGGTGGGCTTTTTTACTCGCATCCCCTCTCTTTGACTAGTTATGTCCAAAAAAAAAAAAGGGACAGCCCAATAACCTAAAATAATTTTAAGCTTTTTACAAATATATATGTGTCTGCCAAGCAGGTTCTATCCTATTTTGCTGAAAAAACATTGAGTTGCCCTTTTTTTGTCCAAGTATCCGTACTTCTTTGATTATGTTGTCCCACAATCTGGCAAATCTAAAGGTCAGGCAGGCTGCTAAGACTTTGTACAACAGTGGCACAAATGCAGTGAGCATGTTCCTGGAGTGAGCTTTTGAATGTGTATTTTGAATATGCAGTTCAGTGCATTCAGAAACTATGCGTTGCACCATACTTTAAGTGACTTCTTCAAGGATTGGAATTTGGAACGCAATGATGGGCGTGTCTTGGATGGCTCTTCACTGAACGCAATTTCTGACTCCAATGGGGGTGTGTATGGTGATGATGTAGGACGCTCTAAGAGCAATTCCTACAAAAGGGAATAATTGATATAGGACGCTCTAAGAGCAATTCTCACACCGAGAAAATTCACACAAGAACTTTCACTTAAATTCGATATCAATTCTTATTCATAATCTGCCTTCTTCAATTACATAAAAGGGTTTATATAACCAAGATGCTAACTAGTATTAAGAAACCTAAATAATAAGATATAAATTACAGAAGGATAAAAAGATATATTCTAATATTATCCTAATAGATTGGGAAACTAAATCTTAATAAAATATCACTAAATATTCTTATTTTGGTTATCCTAAAATATGCTTAAAAATAACTTACGAAATTAATAAAAAAAATACAAAAGATCTCCAATATCAAAATATTTTAATTCACTAAATCTTTTTCCCCATTCTTTACTCTTCTCCTCCATCATTCTCCCTTGGTTGGAAAAAACTCGTTCTCGAGTTTTGAAATGAAACGGTGCAGGAGAAGAATACAAAGAAAATGATTTGAAGTCCTTGCACTTTTGCCAAAACTCCAGCCTTAGCATCTTCTCTAGCATTAAGCACCATGCCAAAAATGGATGCGGAGTCTTGTTCTCGAAGACCTAATCATGGATAAAAAATTCAGCATACTCGGCATGTATGCGACCTGCGTGATCCATGTTGGATTCTCTTTGCTTGTGGTCAGATTCTTGAATGTCCAGTGAAAATTTACAAGGGATATTGAAAAAGTTGTTTCCTATTGTCTTTGACTCTTCGTTCACTTGTACTGGTGATTGTATGTCCCCTTTATCAGTTCCCCGAGTAAAAGTTTCGGCATTGCTATCTCCAATGAACGACCCCTCATTGTGAACTTCATTTCCATATGACTCACAGCCACCAACTTCAACTTCGTGATTCTTAGCACCAACGCTGATATCCGAAAGTTCACCATGCTCTTGTCCTTGGATTTCTCCTTTCATATACTCATCCTCAAGAGTCTCCTCTTTCTTGTTCTTAATGATAAATCTCCTATCATGAGCATCATAACAAATTGAATTTGAATCTGTCTCATTCAAATAAGAAGTTGGTTGCCTCCCAGAAGACCTTAGAGATGAATCTCTATAATCTCTGGTGGAGAGTTGCCATGCTATTAAAGGCGTTCTAGAAGGCTTATAATCAAGCTTATACCTAGGAATGTAAGGCTTACACCCACCAATGAACACACTAGCAAAATAAAGATCTAACTCGCAACATCCTTCATAAATTTGACAACCTTGAAGCAAGCAGAAAGCATTTATAGCATCTTCAGGTGAATAAAAATTTACCCGAGCATGAACATCACCCATTGTTCAAAACCTGGCAATGTGTTCTACATCCCCACAAGGAGAGAAAATGCGGTATAGAACATTAGTTGTAATAGGGAGTTCTTTGTTGTGAATAATCACAAATAGTGCTCGATGATGTTTGTCACACCAACCCATGGCTGCTGTAGGCAACAATCTTCAATCAAACTGTGGAGACACAACCAAATAGCAAGAACGTATATGGCAGCAGTCATGAGTAGATGTCGGCAGTACTAGATTGCAGCAGCATTGACATTAACAGTGCTGGAACCTAGTAAAAATTGCGCTAGACAATGGGAAAAAAGAGCTTCACAAATTAGGGTCTCTTTTTTTTTTTTTTTTTGGTGGCTGATTTGAGAAACAGAGGATAGGACGCAAAAAGAAAATTGGCAGTGGTTGGGATGGGATCGGTTAGCTCTCATACCACATTGATGTAGGACGCTATAAGAGCAATTCCCACAAAAGGGAATAATTGATGTAGGATGCTCTAAGAGCAATTCCCACACCGAGAAAATTCGAACAGAACTTTCAATGCTTAATATTTCAATTCGTTCAATTCTCCCTCCTAATACATACAAAAGGGTTTAAATAGAGAAGAAACCTAAAATACTAAGGAAACCTAAAATATTAAGGAAACAAATAGATGCCTAGTTTTGGGTTGTCACCCTTAAGTTTGGGTTGGGAGTCTCCTTTTCGTGAGTTCTAAGTGTATCTATGTAGTGTGCTTGCTTTGCATGCACATCTTTGACCTAATAAATCTTTTTCTTGTCAAAGAAAGGGCCTCAAAGCAACCATTTTGCTTTCAGGATCATAATGTGCTTGCTAGTCTCTGCTGCAGTAGCTAGGGGTTAAAGTAAAGGGATCTTTATTTCACACTTTCTTGCTTCCTTTTGAGAATTTGTTGTACAGTCTTGAGCTTTATTTCTGATGCCAGCGTAGATTTGAGGGCTTTCTTATGCCTTTAATACACAATGGAGGAAGTTGTGATTGCAGATGTGGATGAATTGATGTTATGAAAATAATTTTTAGTGCCTTCAGTCATCAGTGGTAGTGATGAAATCTAATTTATGAATCACAAGTGTTGGTAGAATTGTGATGTGATTTTGGCTGCCAGATGTTTTTGAAATTTGCACTCCCATTGCTGTCGATCTGATGTGACTTAGACATTCCGGCATAATAGATGTCAGATTCTCATGTGCTGGCTGCGATTGTAATATTGTATTATTTGGAGCTTGTTTTTTCTTTGTATTCGTTATGTCTGCTCAAAACTTCCCAGTGAATAGCAAATGGTCAATAATGTTCTTGATTGGGCTGCGTAGGCACTGATAGCAAATGCAGATCTTGCTCGCCTAAGTAGAAATCTGGTAATACAATTTCTTCTAGCTTATCTTCGTGTTTTAGCTTTTCTTTTTCTCTTACTGTAGGATAATCTTCGTCCCTGCTCAACTGATTGAAGTTGCATTCCTTTTTTTTTCTTTTTTTTTGGTGATGATGATTCTTCACTACATCTCATCTGCTGGATCTGTTAGGAAATTTGAGAGGAGTCTTGAAATGTCAGTAAAGACTCTGGAATTTTTGGTAGAATATAGGAGCCTTGAAACTTGTAGGCAAGCCCTGAAATTTATAGACAACTCTCAAGATTTGTAGATGAAGGCCCGGGACTTTGGCAAGGAAATTTGTGGAGAGGCCACGAAGTTTATTAGATTATCCTTGAAATTTGTTGGGGTTAAACTTTCAGTACGTGAAAGTATATGACGTTTGCTCAGAAACTGATAAGCTTTACAAAATTTCATTATTAGAAAGAGCTTTCAAAGCATAGATTACCGGAATCTCCTGCATGGTACTATAATCATACACGTGTTATGACTAATGAGAACAGTGTAGCCTGAACTAATGACTGAATCACCTTTTTAAAAAGTAATAAATCGTTTTGCTGCATAGTGGAGCGAGAAATGTGTTAGTCCCAATTTTATGCACATGAATCTTAAAATCATGTTGGTGAACATACGATATCATTCCTGTAACTGTAATGAGAAGCTGCATGCATTAATGTCAGCAGTGACAATCTTCCGGTTCACATAAACTCTACAAATTCTTGCAGGCAATGCTTCGCTCTGATCTTCCGCCTTATATGGTTCCATTTGAGACACAAGATCTTATATTCCAAAAGCCAGAGGTACGGTTGACAACCTTAGTTACCTTGTTTTGCAGTTTGTGTATGTATATATATATATGGATCATTGTCCAAAGCTTCTTTTGGTTATATTTACTAACATGATTCCAAGCTGTATATTAGTCTCAGCAAGGGAAGGTTGTCTTGGCATGGGTTATATGTTGATTTCTGTTAGATCCTAGAATTGAACAGGATGTATTATGGTAAATCAAGAAGAAGGAATATCTGATATGATCATAGGACATTCTAGGATTTGCCATTTTGCCAGCAGTTCAATGGTCTTTGTTAAATGCAGTTTGCTTAATTTCTCCATTTGTAACTACTTTAAGGTTAATTTCGTGCAATGTTGCACAAAGAGAAAGTAGTGTGTTCTATGATGGGATGACCCAACCACTTATCACGAGGAGAATA
>NCQV01076159.1:0-11672 GCA_002740545.1 Lophocereus schottii | reverse complement strand
ATATATGTATGTATGTATGTATATATACACAGACACACAAACACACACACATATTAGGAAGGGAATGAATAATTAAAACGTGCCATGAAACAGTGATCATACCCTAATGAAGTGCTAATCATCATTAATTAAAACACAAATAAGCAAACTAGATTAATACTTAGCAAAACTAAACTAGACATGGTTACAAATCACCACGCAACTATTAATTAAACCACGCAACTATTAATTAAACCCAACTAACGTGAAAGCACAAACTTCTGCTTAATTGAGAGGAGTGTTGAGAGAGAAAATTACCACGAAGCTTGAAACCAAAATTTTGGAGTTTTAAAATCCAAGCTTGAGGTAAGGGGAGTGGTTTGTAGTGGATGTCCACTTGTTTCCAATTAATCTACTCTAATAACTACTAATATAACCCATGAGAGAATAATTAGATAAAATGCGAGAACATGGCTGGCAAGCAAATCCTTAAGACTAAAGCAACGTTGGCACCAAAACCAACAATCCCAAGCATGAACCTTAGTAATAAACAAGAAGTATGAAATTAAGCAAGGAAACTTGAATTACAAAGCTAAATTTGCAAGATAGTGGGGATTCAAACTCATGTTAAATTAAAAGAGTATTAGAGTGGCTAGAGACTAGGTTTATGGAGCCGACTATGTGAGTTTGGCACAGCTATGCCATGTGGTATGGCTAGATAGTGTTAACTCTCTAGAATTTTGCACGATAACTATATCAGAGTAGGGCACAACGCGTCACAAGGCACAGGCAGCCTATGCCAACTCTCTGCCTTCTTTTTTCTCTTGTTTTTCTAGTAGCTTTCATGACAGGTTAACTTAGCCGTGCAAGGTTATACCGGCTATCTTTCTAGGTTACCCTAAGTTCTCATGCCCACTTGTTAGCTAGTTTTGCACTTATCCACTATTTGAGCAATTCTCTTTATTACCTATAAAACGAACAAAATGCTAATAAATAACCTAATTTAACAGTCATTGAGAATTGAAATGTACTTCAAATGAGGTATAAAATAACCACATTTTGTGCCCGCATACCAGTACTAATCAAAATAACGCTTAAAGCACTCAGGCAAAGCAAATATGACTCATACCAAGGATATAACATAGTGTAAGCTTCTTCAACTTAGTAAATATAATTAAGCATATCTTTTGCATAAGATTAATACTTAAGAACTTCAACTTTCATTTAACCACCTAAGACACAGTTAGATATGTTTGAAGCACACAAGAAAAGTCAAGACAAAGCTATTAAGACTATTATAACAGATAGTCAACCCCAAATGACTTTAGGTCCTAGTCACAACTAGGTTACTTTGAGTAGTGCTAATAAGTTGGTACAATGTCAATGCTTCTAAGCTTAGTTAATCAATTAATTATACAGTGGTGTTAATCAAAACAAGTATGTCGTAAATTGGTTATTGTTTGGGGACAAACCATTTTGAAGGATCATGTAAGGTAAGAGTAGGCTTATGTGATGGTAGAGGCACTGCTCCTCAAGGTCCTTCCCGCGCGCGTCAACCTATAAAAAAGGCCATCCTAGATGGGGATCTAGGGAACACCTCCCCGATAGTCAAGTCAGTGTGGGCTCGCAAGAAAGAGGAAAAGCAAAGATAATAAATGACGAAAGATCGGATCTTTTCAGGAAAGGTGATATCTGTTTGGGTAAAAGTGCGAGCGGTGAATACTCTATCAGGATTCTAGCCCCTATTTTGAGGTGGCTAGGTGATTATTTACAATCCCTATAGCTAGGGGCAAATTTATAGTTTCAAGTATGATTCCCTCCAATGGGCCCAAAGGTGGACATCCCTCAGGCCCCATGTAGGACAGAAAGGATCGCAGGGCTCAGGCCCATAACTGTAGTCGTGGGACCCTCACCAGGTTCCCTAGATTAGGCCGAATTGTTTAACCCCTCATATTTTGCCTACAGGCCCGTCTGAACAGGGCGGGTAGGTAGAATGTGGAGTAAGCACGAAGTATAGCTCTTATAGTTTTGAATTCTTACCACCTGTAGACACCTATGCTTCGGACGCAGCGCCAAAGCTTTTCTCGAGGCGTCATCGTTCCCGAGGACAGAGCACAATATTTGGTGGTGCCTCCATCCCACATGTATAAAAGAGAGTTGTTGGAGGGATTTTAGCTGGGTTGTTGGCTATCACCCTTGCTTATTAGAAAGTTCTCCAGTCATGGTCTTCTCTTACTATCTCAACATAGAGGAAATGGCCCTCTGATAAGTGCTTAACGTATACATCATTTTAGGGCTATTTTGCTTCATTTTTAGGAGAATTATGTGCTTAATTTTATTATTTATACTCCTATTCTTGATTTATGGGTATGGTTGTTTGATGTGATTTACAGAATTTTAGGCCTTTTTACCTAGCATTTAACCCTTAATGGATGTATTTTCACCACCCCTATAGACACCTATGTGATGCTACCCCCGTGGAGCAAGAAAAGTGCATAAATCTGGTTCCAGCCCAGGCCACGGTCGGACCGTGGCATCTTCCATGGACTGTGGTGAATAGAGAAACTGTTGCCTCTTCGTCTTCCTATGGCTGTGTGGCTGAAAATGTCTAAGCTCTCCAATAAAGGGCTTCGTTCAGGCAGCAGTAGAGAGGAGATACATAGAAATATAGAGTAGCATAGTTTATTCCCTTTCTCAAATTTGAGTTCTCTTTAGTTTAGATTGTAGTTTGGCATTTGTATTAGTGAGTAATCTTGAGTGTGAATGCTTGATCTTGAGGCAGTTTAAAGCCCTTGGTTGAAGGCTATTCATAGTCTAGTCCTTCCTCTCAGATTTCACAAAAACGTTAGTTAGTTGTTAATCCTTAATCATGCGTGAGTAGTTTAATTTTGGTCTAGGAATTTAGTAGTTTATGAAAGTGTTGTTGGATAATATTTCAATATAAAGAATTGTGCTTATTTTTCACGTTTCTTTGATTTCTTTCTATCAAGTGATTATCATATTGTTAGTAGATTTTTAGCCAAAGCTTCCTTGCACACTTGAAATAGTCAGGTGAAAAATTGAAAGGTGACATTTGATTGTTGGACTGCTTGATAAAACCTGACATAACGTCATCTCGAAATAGAGATTTGCATGTTAGGAGGACTAGAAAGTAATCGAAGATGTTTACCTTGGATTAAGACAAATTACTTCGAAAGAATGACTTTTGCTTAATTTACGAAAATTTGGTTGATTTCAAAAGAATAGGCTAAATTTTTGGATAGATTGCAATTCTTCGAGATTAACCGATTAGAGAAAAAGCACATGTTTGTTGCTTTAATCCAATCACTTTTCATAACTATATAAATTCCTAGGCATGTTCCCTTAATTGATTTAAAAATTAGTCAATTAGAAGTTGCTAAATCAAAACTATTTGAATTAGAATTTACTTCGCATATTCTGATAGACAAGATTTAATAGATTACATTAGTCCCTGACGAACAATATCTTTTATCCATACTACGGCTACCCATGCACTTGCGGCAGTGGTCAAGTTTTTGGCGCCGTTACCGGGAACTAAAATTGTTAACTATTGAGTTCGTCCTGTGAAAGTGACTAAGTATTTTATTGTCTTTTATTGTTATTTTCTTTTCTTGTTTGATTGCGTTGGTAGTGTTGGTGACAGTGCTTGCAGAAAATTTTCCTGTTTATACAAAGTTCAATCTTGTATGAACCCAATCCTAGGATTGAAAAGACTTTTCACTTAGGGAGGAAGAAGCAAAGGATTGGAGAACAAGGACGTGAGGCTAGTAGGAATCCAACAGCCATGGCGGGTAGAGGGGGTGACCAAAGAAGAACGCTTCGAGATTTCGTTACCCCTGGAGTCCAAGGGATTGCATCAAGTATCGCCCACCCTACTGTTGATGCCAACAACTTTGAGCTCAAACCGGCACTCATTTTGATGGTACAAAAATCCCAGTTTGGAGGAACGCCTTTGGAAGACTCGAATCTACATCTCTCGGTCTTTTTAGAGGTTTGCTATACATTAAAGCTTAATGGAGTCTCCACTAATGTAATTCGCATGCGCTTATTTCCTTTCTCATTAAGGGATAAAGCAAGGGCTTGGTTACACTCTTTGCCATCTGGATGCATTACCACTTGGGACGAGTTCAGAAGAGCCTTCCTCACCAAGTTTTTCCCTCCGAGCAAAACAGCAAGCTTGAAAAATTAGATCACCGACTTCACTCAAAAGATGAAGAGACACTCTACGAAGCCTGGGATTAGTTTAAAGATTTGCTACACGTATATCCCCATCATGGTCTTCAGCGTTGGACGATTATCCAAGCCTTTTATAATGGTGTGGCCCAGTCTGTAAGGTCTACTATTGATGCAGCGGCAGGAGGAACTTTGATGAACAAAACTGAGAATGACGAGATGGCACTTAATAATTTCAATGGTCCACCAAACGAGGCCAACCTAAACGGGTTGGAGGTAAGATTGAAGTTGATGCGCTTACTTCACTTTCTACTAAATTAGATGCTATAACTCAAATACTGAACTAAATAAATGTTAATGATGTGAATTCTAATGCCCCTTCCCTTTGTGAAATTTGTGGTTCTATTGAGCATGTAACTTTGAATTGTCAAGTTTAGAGTCCTTTTTTCTAGGACCCTAGTGAAGTTAACTATGTTTTAAACTTTAACCTGAGACCACCCAATGACCCTTATTCTAGTACCTATAATCTGGGTTGGGAGAATCATCTGAATTTCTCTTATAGGTTTAATCCAAACCCATCAAATGTTCCCCATATGAATGCTAGACCACCCCCTAAATTTCAAAGACCCCAAAAGTCCAGTTTAGAAGTGATGATGGAAAATATGTTTATAGCGTAACAAAAACAAGATGAGTACATTAAGCAATTAGCCTCAAAGGTTGATATGCTTACAACTCATAATAGGATGTTGGAAGCCCGAATTCCCAAAAAGCTAGTTTTTCATCTATGCCCTAACACAGACTTCCTAGCAAGCCCAAACCTAACCCTCGTGAGCATTGCAATTGCATCACTTTGAAGGAAGAAATAGAGGACTTAACTAGCCCTAAGGATGTACCAATGCAAGAGAGTAGGGAAATAATTATAGCTGGAAGTAAGGAAAGGAATAATGGTGGCAAGACAGCCACATTCGTAGAGAATGAAATTATAGAGTTTTTGATAATTTCTCCCCCTAAGCGCCCTAACCAGGGTAGTTTTTCTATCCCCTACATTGTGGGAAAAGTAAAAATTGAGAGAGTTCTACGCAATTTAGGTGCAAGCGTTAGTATAATGTCATATTCTTTATTTCACAAGTTTCACCAAAGACCACTACTAGCTGCACCCTTTTCAATACAGTCAGCTTATGGTTCTGAGACGCAACCCATAGGCAGATTGGACAATGTGCCAGTCAATATAGGACATAAATTGGTATTAGAGGACTTTATTATAGCTAATATGCCTTAGACCGATGTGCTCAAATAATCCTGGGTCGGCCCATTTTGGCTACAACTGGTTGCCACATTGATGTAAGAAATGGATGGATAAAATTTGAGGTGGAAGGACACTATGTTGTGTTTTATCATAAAAAAGAAGACGTGGATTCTCCTAGTTCTTCTTTATTAGATGCATTACCCCTTTCCCTTGAGGTTGATATGGAGGATGTCTCGAATTGGGAAGACCCTCCTGATTCTGACTGGATTTCTTATGAGGACCCCGACCAAAGGTATGTTAAGGTAGAGTTTACTGCTCCTATGCCACCTAACACGCCAGAGGTTGGGGTCCCTGTACCTAACGAGTCTTCTATGAGTGACTATTGCAGGTTTGCATAAGTTGTTCTCTCTATGCCCCCTATAGAAGGATTTGATGCAAAGTTTGATTTAGGGGGTTGAACAAGTTGATAGTAACCTATCAGATATGCCACGAGTGCACTTTATTTTGTACGCAGATAATGCATCATGGCACCATGTCATGAAATCAAAGGGCCTTCAACCAGAACTTTTAAGATAGTACCTTTAACTGAAGAAGTTTGACTTTGTGGTTAGGGATAAAGCCCATGTCCATACACTTTCTGATCCAGACCAGGCATAGAAGAAGGGTCAAGCTCTTGATCTTAAAAGAGCGCTTCTTGGGAGGCAACCCAAGCATTTTTTCCTTTTTCTCTTCTTAGTTTTTCTTTTAACTATTTTTGCAGCTTGTCCTCATTTTCAACAAACAGTATAAAGAAAAAAAGAAGAAAGAAAAAAAACATTATGAATAAATTATATGCCACCACGGCTGGATCCCTAAAATCATCGCCGGGGGGGGACCACCCAGAACAATCGAAAAAAATGGACTAGTAGACACCATGATCCATGGTCTATTACTATGGCCCACGGTCTAGGTTTTTTACCACTGTGCCCGCTCATGTTCCTCACATTTCATCTTCAACCTCAAGTCTCTCTCTACCTCCATTTTATTTCTCTAAACCCTCCATAGCTAATACCTTCAATCTTTCCTGATTTCTTCACCATTTTTCCTCATTTTCACCCAAAATCATTCCCTTTCACTCAATCTTTTCTCTTTCCCCACCGATTTCATCTTTTTCTTCTTCTTTTTCTTTAAATTCATCTCACTTCACTCATCCACCATACCCATCTTCTTCTCTCTCTTATTCTTCCTCTTTTTACTTAATTTCTTCATTTTCATCTTCAAATTTTCTTATTTAGCTTTTAGTTTCGATTTTTATTGCAGTTTTTGTAATAATGGCACCAACCAAGAGACAAAGGAGCACCAAGAAGGTTGGTTCTTCAAGCTAAGTACCACCTCAACCCCAAAGGACATCCCGAAGCACATGCTGGAGGTAACATTCTTCACTCTCTTGGTTTGACACATCCTAATCACGTTACTAGGTATAATTTCTTGAGTGAACGCATGGTTGTAGCAACTAGATGTTTTGACGAGGAACTATTAGCTCGGTTAAGAATGTTAGACAATATTAGATGGTTACTTGCAAGAGGTGGTATGGGACACTTTTTGAAAATCAAAGAGCATACGTATGGAGACTTGACCCTAGAATTTTTAAGTACACTCCATGTTGATGTCACTAGAGAACCTCAATGTTAAGCCGGATACATATCATTTTATTTGTAGGGCCAATTTCATAAACTGAACTTAGGCACCTTTAATAGTATCTTCGGTTTTCACCTAGTATGGATTCACCGAACTGCCAAATCCCCTCGAGTTCAACCTGAATGCATTTTGGGTTAAACTTTCAGGGAGTCTTAGGAACAACACTAGTTTATCAAAGTGCACACATATTAGAAACCCTTGCATTAGAGTAGCACAGCATATCTTAGCTTGCTCTCTTTTTGCTCGGGACGATAGTCTGAATGTCTTAAGATTATTTGAGTTATACTTTTTGTCATGTGTGCTTGATGGGATCCAGCTTGACCCTGGTTCCTTTTTAGGCAGGTAATTGTATAGTGTTGCTGTTAGCGCTAAAAGTAGGATAGTCATAGGTGGGATTGTGACTACTATTGCTAGATTTTGGAGTGTTGAGCCCAACCCTGAGGATAGAATTTCTGGGTTCGTGCAGCTTGATGAAGTTTCTTTTAAAATTATAAACTTTTATAAAGTTGAGATTGGACATTTGTGTTAGATTTATCCTGGGGACCGACTTTTACCGCTTCCTAATGTCGATCAAACCACCTTAATTCATAAGGCTAACCTTTATTGGGTGCATGGTGAGGACGAGGTTGTTCGACCCGCACCCCATCATCCAGCCCCTCATTCTAGTCAAGTAGGACCTAATTTTTCCTCTCAACCACCCCCTCCTGACTATAACGACCTCCAAGACACCCTTAGAACAATTCAAGAAAAGTAAGTTTTCCTTCGAGCATTTATCGGTTCGGAGAACGCCGCTCTTCGGGACTTTATCCAAGAGCGCCATGATGAGCTTCGTGGGAGGCTTGCTACGTAGACACAGTATTTCTAGGACTATAGGGCATGTCTAGAGACCTAGCGGGATTGTCGTATCTCTTATGGCAACCACCCCATCCACCACCACCACCTCCTTTCTGATTGCTCTGTACTACTCCCCTACCCTTTTTTCTATTATATTCCCACATTGAGGGTAATGTGTGATTCAAGCATGGGGGAGTTCGTCGTTATATTTGGCATTTGATGCCTGTTTTGGTTTGGTGTGCTTTGTATATGTAGTTAGTGCTATTTTTTGGAGTTTTTGATTTAAGTTTTAGTTTTGTTTAGAAGTGCATTTAGTTTTCTTTTCATTCTAGGTTGCATTTTAGTTTTTTCTTTTATTAGTTTCCTTTGCACGTTAGGAAGCATTGTTACCATGAGCATGCATAAAAAAAGTTCAAAAAAGCATTAAAGAAAAAAAATCCCTCGATGATGATCTTTATAGATTTAGTAGACTTCTTGCGTTAGTTTGATCCTTTGATTCACCTAAATTGTGCATAAAAATGTTTGCAATGAGTTTTCAAAATGATCTCCATGTTTTGACCACATGTTGGATGCGCATTGATTTACCCCATGAGTCTTTACATGAATTTTGGCATATGTTTACTAGTGAGCTAGTTTAGACCTTGGTAGATGTTTTGTGAGATTTTGAGCTTTTAAAGGCTATTTATCAATTTAGCATCATGTTTCATTCATGTGTGACTCTCCCTTGACATCATTTTTTTAGAACGTACTTTGATTCTTATTCAAAATCACATTTCACATATGCATTTAGGCAATATGATTGAGACATTTTTTTTTGATTTGTTAAACCTCATGGCTAAATAGCCACCTCTGTTATGTAAATTATCCCTTGCTAACCCTTTGAGTGTACATCTGATTTCTTGATTTAAACCTGCTATTATAGCCCACTGCCAAATACATGTCTTACCCTTAAGTCAAGACTAGGGGAGTGTTTCATTCTTATGTATCATAGGGCGCTAGCAAGGTGGATTGTTATCTTTTAGTAAATTTTAGCTGTTTGATGAAGAGATGTGAGATTTTAATAAATCCCTTGTTTCATTCTACAAACTTTTGAGAAGAGTTGGAATTTAAAGTTCGTTATGGATTTCCACTTGGCTATGCCTTCTAGAAAAAAAGAAAGAAACAAAAAGAAAAAAAAGAAAAAAAGAAAAAAAGGGAAGAAAGTGTTAGCCTTATTGGGATTGTAAGTTATTTATAATTTTCGACTCTTTCTCTCTTCAACTGGGGATGTATTCTAATGAAATGTAATGGTCTAAGAAGGATATAGTATGATGCATTAGAATTGTTTAGCTCTTAGTCTCCAACTTCTAGCTCCTCATTTCCAAAACATTTGGTCCCCTCTTACCTTTACCCATGGCCCTATTACAACACTATGAAAGTCCTCATGATTGTCTAGTATGTTTGCATATTAATGACGGCGAATTTGAAAGTCTTGTCAAGCTTATGGTAGATTTGAATCTATGGAATAAGAATTAAGAAAACCTTCATTATTATTAAACACATGAGTGATGACAGCCACATAATTATAGTGAGGTTCTACCGACCTTGCTAGCCTAACTTGTTTCATATGTTGAAATGACCATAGTTGACGATTTGGAGAATTGATTCACATTTGACATTGTGGTCCATCAAAAGGTTTTTGAAAATTTCATTCTCTAATCTGTTTGTTAATGATTTTTGTATTTTTGGGGCTACCTTTGGATCAACTTTGCCATTTAAATGTTACTTATATCTATCCTATGGAGGTTCTATTTATTTTTTTAAAATTTTTAGCATTACTTAAGGACAAGCTATAGTATAAGCATGGGGGAGTTTGATAAGTGCTTAATGTATACATCACTTTAGGGCTATTTTGCTTCAGTTTTAAGAGAATTATGTGCTTGATGTTATTATTTATACTCCTATTCTCGATTTATGCTTGGATATGGTTGTTTGATGTGATTTGTAGGATTTTAGGCCTTTTTACCTAGCATATGACCCTTAATAGATGTATTTTGACCTCCCCCATAGACACCCATGTGATGCTACGCTCATGGAGCAAGAAAAGAGTAGAAAACTAGTCCAACCTAGACCACGATTAGACCATGGTGTCCGCCACGGACCGGGGTGAATCAAGAAACTGTTGCCTCTTCATTTTCCTTCGGCTATATGGTTGAAAATGTCCGAGCCATCCTATAAAAGGGCTTCATTCAAGAAGCAGCAAAGCACAAATGCATAGGAATATGGAGTAGCATACTTTATTCTCTTTCTCAAATTTTAGTTCCCTTTAGTTTAGATTTTAGCTTGGCATTTGTATTAGTCAGTAATCTTGAGTGCGAGTGTCTGATCTTGAGGCGATTTGAAGCCCTTGGTTGATGGCTATTCTCAGTCAAGCCCTTCTACTCAAATTTCGTAAAACGTTGGTTAATTGCTTAATCCTTAATCATGCGTGAGCAGTTTAATTTTTGTCTAGGGATTTAGTAGTTTATGAAAGTATTATTGGATCATGTTTTAATCTAAAGAATTTTGCTTATTTTCAAGATTGATTTGATTTCATTCTATTAAGTGATTATCATTTTATGAGCGGATTTTTGACCAAAGTTTGCTTGCATACTTGAAATAATCAAGTGAAAAACTGAAAGTTGACATTTGATTGTTGAATTGCCTTATAAAACCTAACATAATGTCATCTCAAAAGAGAGATTTGCATCTTTGAAGGAGTAGAAAGTAATAGAAGATTCTTAACTTAGATTAAAAGAAATTACTTTGAAACACGACTTTTGTTTAGTTTAGGAAAATTTGGTTGATTTCGAAAGAATAGGCCAAATTTTTGGATAGATTACAATTCCTCGAGATTAACTTATTAGAGAAAAAGCACATGTTTGTCATTTTGATCCAATCAATTTTCATAACTGCATAAATTTCTAGGCGTGTTCCCTTAATTGATTTAAAAATTAGTGAATTAGAAGTTGCTAAATCAAAACCATTTGAATTAGAATTTTACTTAGCATATTCGGATAGACAAGACTTGATAGATTACATTAGTCCTTGAGGAACGATATATTTTATCTATACTACAACTACCCATGTGCTTGCGGCAGTGGTCACCCTTCACGTATAGGAGGCCTTCAATTGGCGCTTAAAGGGCACCACGCCCCCTACCCAACCGCTACATGAGAATTATTAAGAGTGATGTCTGGACTTCGATCGCTCTGATGCTGAGGATGTCACCCATGATTTTCGGGTTCCTGAACTAGCTTAGGCCACCTTCCACGCCATGGTGGTTAATGATACATTGGAGCTCGGCGTTCTTGAGAGGAACGTGGCCCTGGTCTTGAGGTCTGCACTTACAAACCTTCACTGGTTCATATTCGAGGCTTGGCTGCGAATTCATTGAAGCCACATCTTGGCGGCTCGATAGCATGGTATTGTGGCTCTAGGAGCAGTTTTGGGGCCTGCAGATGGCCAAAACAAAAGCGTTGGATCGTGTAATGCTCCCCCCGTGTCAAGTGACAAGGAAGAGTGATGGTTCTTGACCCTTCTATAGTTGTTCATCCTTTGTTCCCCCCTTCTTCTTCTGCAGTTCCCTTCTTTTGTGTATTCGCCCTGTAATTCTCCCACGACTTCAATAAAAAGTGAATCTTCTATCTGCACAATTTATTTGCAGTTGGTGCTCTGTTGCATAATTATATTTAGTTTTGATGATAACAAATCCAAGTGTAAC
>NCQV01076142.1:0-10829 GCA_002740545.1 Lophocereus schottii | reverse complement strand
GAATACCTTCATGGGCCCGGAGTTGAATTCGATTCCATTATCTGTTATTACCACCTTAACTTGCTTATTAAACTGATGTTGTACCAAAACTATAAAATCTCGTAGATAAGATCGTGCCTCACTTTTTTTCTCATGAGGTACAACTATACTCCATGACTCATCATCAACTAAAGTAAGAAAATAGTGAGCCCCACATGAGGAGGCAAACGATACGATCCCCATATACCATAATCGACAATTTCAAACAATTCTGTGGCCTTACTTTCACCAACAGAAAATTTGTTTCTAGTTTGCTTGTCACGAAAACATGTATCACATATATCTTTATTCTTACTGACTTGACTAGAAAAACTGAATGTTTAGCAACAATTTTCATAATTTCCTTGGATGGATGTCCCAATCTCTTATGCCACAAGTCTCCTGACCGAAATGCATTACTTTATCTCGTTGGCGATGCCCCGTCTCGTTGCTCACTCGCTCCAATCGACGTCCTCGAAATACGGTCCTGTAAAACACAATGGTTATTAAAAAATGTCACAAATAAATTTAAGTCTCTCGTAATTTTAGCAATTGATACTAGGTTACAACTGAGTTTGAGCACAAATAAGATGCTTCTTAATTTTGTGCCATCATGAAGAGCCACTACACCTTGTTTGGTGGAGGAAGTTTGAGCTCCATTAGGTAAATCAATCATGACTAGTGTCGAGGCTTTGATCTCAGATAGAAGAGTCAGATCACCCGTCATGTGAGCTGAAGCTCCACTGTTGAGCATCCAGACCTCAGTACCTGCGACCTTATCATTCTTGGCTTTAGTTGGCTCGATCAAACTCATCAGCTATTGGATTTGCTCAATGGTGAGACCGGGTATCACTCGTTGGCTTGTAGCATTTGGCTCGACCACTGCTGAATAGCATTCGACCAGCGCCAAAGAACTGGCTGCAACCATGTGAGCCCTTTTACATCCGTCACCTCTACCTCGCAGACCTCCTTGCCGTCTACCTTGACGCCTAAGTCCGAACCCTGGACCTTGGCTACGTGAGTTCCAACTGGGTAGGTACCCGATTAGCTCGAAGCATCCAGCCTCGTCATGCCCGAACTTGCCGCAGTATCCACAGGTTCCTTTATCATGAGTGTTTGGCTTGGTTTGGCTACCACTAGTGCCAATGGTGACGGCTACTGCTGACTCAAGTCGGTCTTCCCTTGAAATCATCATGTGCTTATGGCTCTCTTCTTGATGGGCCATGCTAAATATTTTATCAAGGGAAGGCAAGGCCATAATAGCTAGAATTTGCCCTCTGATATTGGCATAGGCTTCGTCATTTAGTCCCATCAGGAACTGAAGAGCTTTTTCCTCTTCTACCATCTTAATAAGTTATTTACCAATTTTACATTCGCACTTTGCACAAGTGCAACTTGGGAATCGTATTTGATTTTCTAGTTTGCTCCAAAGACCCATAAGTCTCAAAAAATTTTCTATGACCTCCGATCCACCTTGCTTGCATTCAGCAAGTTTTCTTCTAAGTTGGTGGATTTTAGGTGCATTAGACATTGTGTAACATTTCTTTAGGTTTGTCCACATGCGCTCTGTGCTGTCAACGTAGGCAATGCTAGTTCGAAGTTTAGGTTCGATGACGGTGACTATCCAGGAGCAGACCATCAAATTAGCCATCTCCCAGGCTTCTAATTCGGTGGTATCTTCTCCATCTTTTGGTGTTGGTTTTGTTATCGTGCCTTCTATGAAAACTAATTTATTTTTAGATTTAAGAGAAGTTCTAACTACCTTCTCCCAAAAGTCATAATTTTTTCCATCAAAGATCACAGCTGTGATCAAGGCCTTAGGTCCCTCAGAGGGATACAAGAAATAGGGTGAGTGAGTTTCTATGAAAACTTCTTATTAGTCATGGCTTGATTATGGTTTTAATCAAAGAAAAACTCAAGGCTCTGATACCATAGTAAAAATAGATCTATGTTTGAGAGTTTAAGGTTGATTACGGATCTCTTTGATTTTTCATGCTTTTCATGTATGCTCATTGAAGGAATTGAAGGGCATAAATACACGCCTGATGCACATAGCTAATCCTAGGCACATGACTTGTTACACAAGCTACTAACTCTATCACATATAGATGACCAGGGAAGATAGAAGTCTAATGATATCTCAATAAGAAATGGCTTCACCTTTTTTTGGGGGGGGTTTTTTTTGGTTTCCTTTTTAGTGTTTTAGTGGTTGTGTTTTGGTTTTTCATTTGGTTTTTTATTTCTTTTGAGTCTTGTTTTATTTCAATATTACTTTTCTTTTGCCTTTTATTTGGTAGTTCCTTGTTTATGTTGGGTATTTTTTTTAAGAAGTTTTAGTTATTGGTGGTAAGTTTTTGTAAATAGGTGATTAGTGCTTTCTTTTTGTTCCAATGGTTTTATGTTTTGTTTTTCTTTTGTCTTTTGTTTTGTTTTAGGTTTTTTTTTTTTGGTTTAGTTTTGTATTTAGTAGGCTTTGGTCTTGTTGGGTTTGTTTTGCCTTGGTATTGTTTTGCTTTGGTGATTATTTGTGTTTTAGTCTTTTGTTTTGTTTTTGTTTTGCTTTCTTTTTTGATTTTGGTTTTTAGTCTTTGTAACTATATGTATTTGGTTTTGTTTTGGTTTTCGTTTAGATTGTGGTTTTAATCTTGATTTTGGTGATCTTGGTTTTTGGTTTTGTTTGTGATTTTGGTGGTGTTCGAGTTTGTACATATTTATAGTTGTGTTGGTTTCATGGATGTATAGCTTATGTGATTGCTTTTTGGCGCCTTAGTTTTCACAATGAAGACATTATGAAGTTTTAGTGTGGGCGTGAGGTGCCCACTTGTACTTATTTATCAAAACAAATTTCAAAAATTCAAAAAAAACTTTCTTTTTCTTTTGGGGTCGGTTGTGATCCCATGTGGCTAGTTCATTAAGTTAAAAGTAAATAGAGTTTGCCTGATGAGATGTCTAGTTGAGGATGTAGATTTGATTTTTCATAAGAACCCCGTCTCATGTGTGTGGTTTTGTGCCTACCTTGCTCACTTTTTAGTCAATTCTTAGGGTTTTATTATTAAGTTGGCATGTGAACTTTTTGTTTATCGAAATTGCCTTTTGATCTTTTGAAAAATGAAAAAAAAAAATAGAAAAGGAAAGAAAAATGTCTAAAAAGAGTGAATAAAAACTTGGGCACCAATGTTCATAGCCACTATCTTTATTTCATATCTTTAATTTGCTTGAATATATACTATTTTACTTGATTTCACATCTGTTTGGACAATGAAATAACTGCTTCGCACAATCGAATAAAACAATTTTTTAGGAAAGGTCCGAATATTTATAAGTCAAGTGAGTTTGATTCTCGTAGAAAAAAATGGAAAAAAATGAAAAAATGGAGCAACTAAGGCAATTAAGTAAGGAAATAGGGATCGTGTTGATGTTAGCAACTTAACTCATAAGGATTGATACACATTAGTACATGCACCACAGTGTACATTTCATTGTATATTGAGTGTGGGGTAAAAAATGAGAGTCATGATACTTCTTTTGACTTGGATGTCTTCTGATTGTATATTCTATTTGTATATAGTTTGGTGATTTGGTTATCAGGGTGTTGCAATCGCCTAAATCGTGTACATGATTTTCTAAATTACTTGTATATATGTTTATGTTTTAGAAAAACCAAAAAGATTTTCCTTTATTTTTGAAATGATTTTTGTGGGTATTTCACTTGAAAACTCTCACGAGATCTCACTCGTCCACTTGAAAAACAAAGGGTTTAAAGGGCTTGTTGTATACGCTAAATACAACCGTAATTCCTACGATAGTAAGTTAGGATTTCTGTTTGTTATTTTTCATTTTTTTTAGGTAGTTTAGTTGTTTTACTCAAGGACGAGCAAAATCTTGGTGTAGGGGTATTTGTTTGTACCAAAAATAAGATATTTGTATAATACCTTTATACCCGATTTATGCTCAAAATAATTGTTATTTTTAGATTTTTATTTGATTTTGTAGGCGTTGAATAAATTGAAAAAAAAAAAGCTAGGCAAAACCGAAAAAATAAAATAAATCCTAATTCTATCCATTTCCCCCACGTGCTGGGCACGTGACCTCCCCTTCCCCTTCATTTTCTCTCTCCTCTCTCGATTCTCCCCAGCAGAAAGCCTGACCCCTCATTCTCGGCTTCACTTCACTTCACCATCTTGATCCTCTCTCTGTCTCTGTCTCTCTCTCTCTCTGTCTTCCCCTTCAAACACCACCAGCCTCACCCACCAACGCATCACACGCATTGCCAGTCACACAGCACGGCAGCACACCGTCATCACGATCGTCCACAACATCTACGAATGAAGGGCCGAGATTGAAGGGGCATGAGTATAAATTGAATGCAGCGGCAGCTAGCTAGGTATCAATTAGGTTTAGTTTTAGTTTCTCAAGTTTAATTTTTGGGTATTTCTCATTTTAAATTCAGTAATTAGTGACTCAGGGCTTTGTTTTCGTTTCATCTATCTTGCTTTTAGATCATTTCTAGCTTCCAAATCCATGTAATTATGCTTCGTTTTGTTAATTTAGAGTAGCATTAGATGATTTTCAGCGTGATATTGAACGAATTTTAGGTTTACTTTCGATAATTAGCAAATTTCTTCCCTCCCCTGTTTTGGACCTTTGTTATGTTCTAAGACAGTGCTGATGACATTTTCACCATTGTTGGCCTTGGAATTATGGTTATGTTTGTGTTCTGAAAGTCAGTTTTTATTGGGTGATTTGTGGTTCAAATAGCATAGGTTTTAGAACTGCAATTGCTCAGCACTTGGTTTCCCTTCACCCTGATTCTCTGAGCTCGAAAGATTGGAGTTTAGCCTTCTGTTAATCGAGATTTTGAAGTTGGGCTAAGCTTAAAGCAAGGATGCCCATGGCCTCTATCCCTCTTCACCTCTATTTGGTTGTTCTAGTCTCCATTTACTTCATTTGTTTCTGCCATGCACAGTTTGATGTGCTATGGCTTGATTTGGTTCTCCTTTAATTCTCACTTTTAGTTTGGGTTAACTGTTTTCCTAGATTTATAAGCTCGATTGTGTTTGTGTTTACGCTCTGTTTTTGTTTCTGTAGTATTGAATAATGGAGTTCATTCTTATTTCCAGCTTAAGAGGTTTAATTTAGATTTTCATTATGTTGGATTATGGATTATATTTCATCCTTAGATTATGTTGCTCTTAAGTATGTTTAGTACTATATTACTTCAATGTGGTTGAGTTTGGTTTTTCTATATTTAGATCCTATTAGAGTTTGCAAAATAATTAGAGATTATTGAGAATTTAATCTGTTTATAATCTATAGTTTTACTTGTTTATATTTAATTAAGCTTGAAGCAATGCTAGATTAGTTTAATTACGTAGTTAGTGACCTTAGTCTCATCGTCGTCCCTGAGAAGAAGACCATTAAGTACTATGATGATAGTTGTACACTTGCGGCATATATTTTACACTCAAAATTATCGTACAAGCTTTTGTTGAGGGCCTTTGTAGATTTTTTTGAGGGACTTTTGCAGATTTTCTATTTTTTTAGTGTCAGTTTCACAAAATTCATTCAACCTTCAGTTTGCAATTTTTCTTTTTTTTATTCAGTTCATAGGACACAGATTGGCCCCATTATTGTGTTGGTTTTCTTTCGTATTTGGATCTAATTTAGTTGATTTTCATTTGGTTGAATTCAATTAGTGTTTGACGTCCTCTATGCTCTCTATTTTGTCCAAATTGTTTTTCATGGGTTTGAATTTTAGGGCATAGAAGTTTCTGGGTTGAGCTTCCATGGCTAGGACACCCGTGAACTCTACCTCCTCTGTTTTGTTTCCTCCTCCTACCTTCACTGTTTGCTTAATTCATTTTGATTTAGATACATTTTGTTTATTTTATTGTGGTAATGGTGATTTGGATTATTGAGGTAATATCTTACTTTTCTTATTTTGCTTTGTGAAGTCAGCAAGTCAGTGATTAGGGAAGTAGTTTAATAGTTTAGTAGTTGCTTATTTCCTCCTCTATTCTTTTGGCCTCTGTTTCTCATTCTTCTTCTGGTTGTTTCTAGTTTTGGGTTTATTTCTAGTATTGGTATTATAATTTATCTCTTCTCTTTGCTCATATATTAGTTGGGACATTTGACTTTTTCTTTTCTGGACAAATTCTGCATATATGTCAGCCTTGGTTCTAGCTATTCAATTTTAATGCTTGAATTTCACAAAATGACAAAGTTAGGTGGTTTTTTATTTGCTTGTATTTGTGGCAATGGGTTTGGTGTATGAATTTATGTATTTAACTAGCTTTTGTCAATTAGTTATTAGCAGATCAATTAGTATTAGTATTTGTATTTGTTTATTGTTTTATAGTTAATATTTTTTTGGTAGCAAGTTAGTTATTGCTTTTACCTAGAAAAATTTAGTTGTTACTAATAGCTGAGTTAAGCAAGTGGTTAAATTTGATTCTACCATCTTCATTGGACGACTCGTACTCGCTGGATCATACTATAAATTAAACATTGTGCGCTTGCGGCTACTTTTTATTTCAACAAGTTTTTTGGCGCCGTGGTCGGGAATAACGGCATGAGATTAGTTCGCATTTTCTCTTTCGCAGCCACTTTCTTTTTAGTTGCATATATTTTGTCTTACTTTGTTTATTTCATTATTAGTCGTTATTACTTTAGTTCATTTCTTGCAAATTTCCAAAAATCGAAAAACCTTTTTTTACCTTATTTATTTTATTATTACTAATATCACTAGAAGTTATTTTCCTAATTTTTGATATAAAAAATAGCTACAAGTGCACGGTATCTAATTTATGGTATGACCCGGCGAGTACGAGTCGTCCAACAAACATGGTAGAATCAAATTAACCACTTGCTTAGCTTAGGTATTAGTAACAATTAAATTTTTCTAGGTAAAAGCAATAACTAACTTGCTACAAAAAAAAAAAATTATTAACTATAAAAAAATAAACAAATACAAATTCTGATACTGATTGATATGCTAATAAGTAAATGATGAAAGCTAGTTAAATACATAAATTCATACACCAAACCCATTGCCACAAACAACAAGCAAATAAAACACCACCTAACTTGGTCATTTTATGAAAATGCAAGCATTAACATTGAATAGCTAGAACCAAGGCTGACACATATGCATAATTTATCCAGGAAAGAAAAAAGTCAAGCGTTCGAACTAATAAATGAGCAAAAAGAAAAGATAAATTATAATAACAAGACTAGAAATAAACCCAAAACCAGAAACAACCCAGAAAAACGCAGAGAAGAACGAGAAATAGAGGCGAAAAGAATAGAGGAGGAAATAAGCAACTACTAAACTACTTCCCTAATCACTTATTTGCATATTTCAAAAGCAAAATAAGAAAAGTAAGAGATTAGCTCAATAATTCAAATCACAAATACCACAATGAAATAAACCAAATGTATCTAAATCAAACTAAATTAAGCAAACAATGAAGGTAGGAGGAGGAAACAAAACAGAGGAGGTACAGCTCACAGGTGTCGTAGCCATGGAAGCTCGACCTAGAAATTTCGATGCTCTAAAATTCAAATCCAGAAAAAAATTGGACAAAACAAAGAGGGCAGAGGACGACGAACACGAGTTGAATTCAACCAAATAAAAATCAACTAAATTAGATCCAAATACGGAAGAAAATGAACACAATATTGGGACCAATCTATGTCCTATGAACTGAATTAAAAAAAGAAAAATTACAGACTAAAGGTTGAATGAATTTTTGTGAAACTGACACTAAAAAAAGAAAAAGTAGAGAATCAATAGAAGCTCAAGATTAACTATAGCTATCAACTGCTGCCATTAGCCTCCCCCATAACCCCTATTTATATAAAAATTTACAGCCTTAATCAACATCCTAACCCCACAACATCTGGTGAGTATTCCTGTTTTCTTCGCTACCCATGATTCATTTTAATTTAAGCCACCAATGCATTTAAGCTTAGTGAGAGAAATCAAGCATTTGCTCACTAGGTCTTGTTGGATGGAGAGAGTGAGCACCCAAAAAATCTGAGTTGTGAAGATTTGGTGGTTGAAAGCATGAAAAGAATGGGGATGAAGATGAGGCGTGGCTGATGGGAAGACTAGGCAAAGAAGATGAACCATGACTGGGTTCTGGTGGTAGATGAAGAAAAGAAGAGAGAGAGATGCGATGGGAAAGCGGGGCGTCAATTGGGTTTGTGAAAGAAATGGGCCAAGCGGGCTGACAACACAATCATGTGCCATGCACGTGACATAGGGGAGCAGAGGAGGCTGGCACAGACTAGGCTGAGAAGAGGCAGGTCAGACTTCTGGGCCCCAGGCACTTGGGCAGGATGTGAAGCTGGATTGGATTTCTTTTTTCATTTCTTTTTCTTCTTCTTTTATTTTACTTTTCTTTTGGGCTTTTTGGGTTGCTGGGCTTCAGACAAACTAAATCAATTCATTTTTCCGACATCTCATTATTTTTTCACAATTTTTCGGATTTATTCCATAACCTGCAAAATAAATTCAAACCAAATAAACATCCTAATTTAATATTTATTCGAGCATAAAGTAGCATAAAGGGGCATATTCAAATATCATATTTTTGGCACAGGCACTAATGTTCAACGGATCACTAATTGCTTGAATTGATTCATAGTGATTTAGGTAATTTTCATGACACTCCTTCTTTCGGAGGAAAGAAATACTATGTCACATTCATTGATGATTTTTCAAAGTATTGCCAAGTGCGTTTATTGCATGCGAAAAATGAAGCACTAGACAAGTTTAGGATCTTTAAGAGTCTGAATTGCATTGTGAAACCTTCATTAAAAGAGTAAGATCGGCTAGGGATAGTGAATATTATGATCCAAATTTTTTCCAATCTACTAGTATAATTCATAAGGTCACAACCCTATATACACCACAACAAAATGGTGTGGCGGAAAGGAAAAACCAAACGTTAATTAAAATGGTAAATGCTATGCTTTCTAACTCCGGCTTAAGCGAAGGTTTTTAGGGAGAACCAATGCTCATAGCATGCTATGTCTTAAACAAAGTTCCTAATAAGAGGAATTCTATCACCCCTTATGAGTTATGGAATAAGTGGAAACCAAACCTAAGTTATTTTAGAATTTGGGATTGTAACGCTATTGTATGATTCCCGGAATCCAAGAAAAGAAAATTGGGAGAAAAAGGAATTGAGTGCATCTTTATAGGCTATATTGAACATAGCAAAGCCTATAGGTTTATGGTCATTGAACCAAATGGTTTGATTATGGTGAGTACCACAATAGAATCAATAGATGCAACGTTCTGATAAAAATAGATTTTCTTCAATTCCTAAACCCAATGATCTTATTCCAAGTGCTATGTTTCCAAGTAATGGACAAGAACAAGGAGATATAGTTGAAATAAGGAGTAAGCGGATTAGAAAGGAGAAATCCTTTGGATCAAATTTCTTTGTCTACTTAGAAGAAGGGACTAGGGATTTCATTGAAAGGCACTTTTAAAGAAGCTATGGAATCTCAAGATTGCCCTTTCCAGAAAGAAGTGGCCTAAGATGAAATGGAATCTATAGCAGAAAATAATACTTAGGTCTTAGTTGATTTACCCCCTAGATGTAAACCTATTACATCAAAGTGGGTCTTTAAAAATAAAAGGAGAGTAGATGGTACCATAGAAAGGTTTAAAGCCCGGTTAGTAATAAGGGGCTTTAATCAAAGACATGGTATTGAATACTTTGACACATATGCATGGTAGATGGGATTGCAACCATTACAGTACTCATTGCTCTTGTTGGAATTCAAAAGCTGGTGATTCACGAAATGGATGTAAAAACTGCATTCTTAAATGGTGAATTAGAAGTAGAGGTGTATATGAAACAACCAGAAGGTTTTGTGATTCCAGGTTAAGAAAAGAAAGTATGCAAACTCATAAGATCCTTGTATGGCCTGAAGCAAGCTCTTAAGCAGTAACATCAAACATTTGATGAATTAGCACTCTCATTTGGCTTTAGTATCAATGAATCTGACAAATGTGTTTATTCTAAGTTTGAGCATGGAAAAGATGTGATTATATGTCTATGTGTTGACCACATGCTGATTTTTGGGACTGATTTAGAGGAAGTAGGGAAAACCAAAGGTTTTCTTGCTTCTAAATTCTCCATAAAAGACATGGGGACGACTGATGTCATACTCGGCATTAAGATCATTAGAAATAACGATAACATTTGCTTAAGTCAATCTCATTATATCGAGAAAGTACTTGGGAGCTTCAAATATCAAGATTGCTCCCCAGTCGTCACTCCTTTCGATCCACCTTATAAGCTGACTCGAAATAGTGGAAGACCTACTGCACAACTTCAGTATGCAAAGGTTATATGGTGCTTGATGTACGCCATGACAAGCATAAGGCCGGATTTTGCATTTGTCATTAGGAAACTAAGTCGATATACTAGTAATCCTTGTAAATTTCATTGGCATGCAATACATCGAGTTTTGAAATATCTAAAGAAAACTCAAGACTATGATCTATTTAATTCAGGTTATCCTTTGATATTAGAAAGATATTCAAATGCAAGTTGGATAAATGATAGAGATGATTATGCCTCAACATCAGGAGGGTATAGTTGCTTGGTGGTGGGGAAATATCTTGGGCTTCCAAGAGACGAGCATGCATTGCTGATTCCACCATGGCTGATTTTGTAGCCTTAGTGGTGGCTAGCAAGGAGGCAGAATGGCTAAGAAATTTGTTATTGGAAGTGCCTTTATGGCTAAAGCCAATGTCGCTGCTCTCCATACGTTATGATAGCAAATCA
>NCQV01076129.1:2100-16250 GCA_002740545.1 Lophocereus schottii | reverse complement strand
TCCCGACCGAACCCCGAAAACACACTTCTTCGGGTTGAGCTTCATGTTGAACGCTCGCAGTATCTCAAACGTCTTCTTCAAATCGCTGTTGTGATCCTTTTCGGCTTTACTCCTCACTATCATGTCATCAACATACACGTCCATGGTTTGTCTGATGAGAGGTTCAAATAGTTTGTTGACCGGGCGCTGGTATGTTGCTCCTGCATTCTTAAGGCTGAAGGGCAACACTTTATAACAGTGGGGGCCGCGGTCCATGATGAATGCCGCCTTTTCTTGGTCTTCGGGGCAGAGGGCTATCTAGTGATATCCAAAGAATGTGTCCATGAAGCTTAGCAGGTGGTGGCTAGCCGTGGTGTCCACCAGCTTATCGATCTTAGGCAAGGGCTAGCTGTCTTTTGAGTAGGCCTTGTTTACACCTATGAAGTCTACGCACATTCTCCAAGTCCCATTTGGCTTCTTGACCAACACCACATTCGAGATCCACTCGGGGTAGTAACATTCTCGAATGAAGCTCGTCTCCAGCAGCTTCTGAAGCTCGGCATTAGCCACAGCCGCTCGTTCAGGAGCCATATGGCGCTTCTTTTCAACAACCGGTTTATGCCAAGGATCGGCATTTAAGCGGTGTTCCATCACAGTTGGGGTAATGCCGGGCATCTCCTCTGATCCGAAGGCAAAAACATCCTTATATGCTCGCAGGAGGGAAACTAGTGACTGTCGGCCATCGGCCGCGATGTCGCGGCTGAGCTGCACGGTACGCTCCGGTCGTTCTTCCTCAAGCAACAGGTGTTCCACTGCGTCTGCGACTTCTAGCCGCGGTCGCAGAGGCTCAGAAGAAGCGAGGGTGTGGATCACCAAAGCCTCTGGGAATAGAGTGGTCAGTCCTACATTCGCCCTCTTTTCCGTGTAGGTTGATTTCGAGGTCCCAGGTCCCCTGGCCCCTTTGATGAGGAGTTTTATGCTTACCAGGTAGTATTACCGGGCCGCTCGCTGGTCCCCACGGAGCTCCCCAATGTTTCCGTCATCCGTTTTATATTGAAGTTGGAGGAGATACGGTGCCACTACGTCCTTCACTCTGTGGAGGGTCAGTCGCCCAATAATTACGTTGTAGGCTATCGGAACGTCAACTACTAGAAAGTCAACCTCAAGGCTTTTGAACTTGCTCTTATCACCAAAGCGCATGAGGCGAATCATTCCCGTGGGATTGACTTCCTGCCCCTCGAAGCCTAGGATAGGGTTCGCCATGGGAGCGAGGTCGCACCCTGGGTGTGAGAGCCTCTTCAAGCAATCCCAAGTTATAATATCCACGGAGCTTCCTGTGCCGATCAGGATTCGTCGTACAATTGCACTAGCGATTTTCATCTCGACCACCAAAGGGTCGTTATGAGGGGAAGCAAACCGCGGGGCGTCTTTTCCCTCGAACACCATCATGGGCGCCATTATGTAGGATCCCTACTCCACCGCGAGCACTTGTTGCATGCTTCTAAGTTGAGCTTTCCATGCTGCCCGAGTTATCTCCTCCACATAGCCGTCCGCTATGGTGGCCACAACTTTCGTGGAACATTCCTCGTCCCACAGTGGGGGCGGAGCAGGTGTCTGTTCTTGTTGAAGGAATCGTGGGCCCCTTTTCAAACATCGATCAATCTGCCCCTTGTCCTCTAGATCATGAAGGGCTTTTTTCAATTCTCGACATTTGGTCATGGTATACCCGCTCTGCTCATGGAATTCAAAATACTTCCGGGCGCTGTGAGGTTTGGGGGTTGCCATCATAGGAGGTGGTCGGCGCAGCATAGGGTGTCCCATGACTTCCATAAGATGCTCCTTGCATCTGTGGTGAATCGCGGGTCGGGTGCCTCGAACTGTGGTCTCCTGTCCCGGGGAGCAGGATTCCTTTCGCTACAACTAAAGCTCCTGTCCACAGGAGCCTTCGTCTTGTTTGGGGTGTCTAAGCTATCAGCACAAATCTCAGTGGCCTGAATGAAATCCGCGGCCTTTCTCAAGGCCTCTGCCAGTGTTATCTCCTTCTGCTCTACCAAGGAGAACTTGAAGCGGCAGCTCTTAAGGCCATTCAAGAAAGAAGTGTACACCACCCCATCCTCCAAGTCAGGAATCAGCACCGCCTCTTGATGGAAGCATTTGACAAACTTAGCGGGGGACTCCTGCGGCCCCTGCTTGATCTTCGACAGGTGGATGCTGGTTCACCTCTCCTTGCGACTGGAACTAGCTGATGAACTTATCGGCCAGGTCTTAGAAGTAGGTTACACTCCCCGGGGTAAGACCGTTGAACCAAGACTGTGCCACTCCCTTTACGGTGGCAGGGAAGCAGCGGTTGTAGGACGTGTCATCCACATCTTGCATGTACATCTGGGCTTTGTAAACTCCTAGTGCTCTTTCGGCACTAAATGGGGTTGAGAAAGGAAGCACAGGTGGCCGAGGAGCTGTCCCCGACATGTTGATGGGAGTGTCAGGGTGGCGTTCGACCTCAACCACTGAGGGACTCCTCTCCCTGCCGTGCCGCAGCACCCTGAGGGGAGAGCAGTCCATTCGATGTAGCTCCCGCTCGCGCGCTCCTCTTGGAGGTGGGCTTCGAGTACGGTCGCGACGTGTGTAGCGCTCCGGACTGGGGCATTGCTTGCTTGAGTTCTCTCCCCTCAGCCAAGAAGTCTGTTCGTGCTCTTTAAACCAAGCAGTCCGCCTGGAGTGTGTCGCATAGGGAGTAGAGGCAGTTGCCGAGACTGCAGCTTTCCCTCTACGAATCGGGTGAACGGTTCCTCCGCTGCACAGCCCCCCGCCGCCCGAGAGGAAGCCGATCGTTCCTATCCGGCCGTGCTACCTCTCGGCTATGTTCCATGGGGTGAAGGGATAGCATCCCTTCTGGCCGGTGGGTGGGTTCCCCCTCAGGGACCGGCTAGGTCGAGCCTGCCACCTCTATGGCTCTCTTAACTTGTTCAGAAACTTTACGCGTGATGGCGTTGGCCATTGTCGACATGAGGCTCTTCAATGTGTCCACCGTAACATACACCTCCCGCTCCAGGGGTGATATCCTAGCCACTCGTGCACTCGCCCTAGAGCTCTCGGAAGCGTCCTAGACCATGGGTGGCACAAAGGTGTCAACGGTTGGGACCTTATCCCTGCGAGTCCGACCCCGTGTTGCTTCACTTACCACCATTGCTACCGTCTCCTCCCCATAGACGGCATCAATCTGATTCCGGAGGAAATCCTTTTGAGGTGTGGTTGCTGGAAACGTGGGGCAAAGGGACGGGTTTATCTGACAGTTAGGAGTCAACACTTCGTCGTCCTCGGTTCTGCGCGGCCCAGCCTGCAAAAAGGCAACCCCAGGTTGTGGACCAGAGAACGCCTCTCCGACAATTAAGTCAATTAAAAGTCCAAGTTGGAGGTCAAAGGAAGAAGCAAAGTCAATTCAGTGTCTGCAGTTACTAACCCTTTTCCCGAGGAAGACAGGCTATTATTTATAACCCTCTCAGGAAAGGGTAGAATAGTAATTTTACCTGAAGTACCTGCGTGGGCCGCCGGTCTCTGCGCAGTTGGGTCCAGAGGAGGCCCCTAGGTTGCACCCTGGGCCCTTGAGTAAGCATGGGCCTGAGGATAACCCAAGGGAAACACCTCTTGGGCCCAATAACCCTGCAAGGGCCTGATCTCTGAGATGGAGGAAATTAAGCCCTTTGGAAAAAATTGGATTATTCCCAAATCAACAACCAAATAGCGTAGGCAGAAATTTGATCTGCTATATCGTAAATCTATTACATTCTATTACCACAATACTTGTATAGATTGCCACTTGACAAAATCTTATTCTTAGGATGGATCTTCATTGTGAGACACTAAATTCTTGAAGGATCCAAGTATTAATGAATAGACCTTTACATTATGAAAATAAAAAGAAAGGGATTGATAAGTCTTTCTTCTCCTAATTCTGAAATGTCATGCAAGCCCGTTATTTTGTTTTCACATGCTATTTTGAAATACATAGTAGTTATAAGTTAAAGGGTGGTTAGGAACTCATAGATAATAGCCAATTTTATCAATGAAGATAATAGAAAATTAAGATAGTACAATATATTTCAAATACGTGGTAGCAAAACATCTTAATATGATAAGCATGAAAACAATAGGGGTTTGAGAAACCTTCCTTCCATGAATTATGGAATTTCATGCGATCCCGGCATTTTAATTTCAAGTATGACTTTGAAATACATAGTAATTATAAAATAATGGGTGGTTATGACTTATAAACAATGAATATATTTGTAATGAAGATAATGGGTGATTAATATAATATAATAAATTTGAAATACATGGTGGTTGCAAAATATGCTAGACTTTAAAAATTAAAAATAGATATTGGTAGTTATACATAATGTTGATACATAAAGAGGTTATAAAATTATCACCATCAGACTAAAATTGCTCAATTTGTANNNNAAGGCTGGATAACCAATCAAATTGCACATGCATACTCTCCCGTTCTCCAGTGACTATTATGGAACAATGCGATGCACCGTGTGCTGTAAAATTAATGGTTGTTTCCTGAAAAATTTTAGTCAATTATAGGTAGACTATTTGTAGGTTGGAAAGATTATCTCTTTGCAGCCCTAACAAAGAATATTAACACATTCATAAACTAATATCACCAAACAATCATTAATTTTTGTTTTGCGTGACAATGTTGCATGGATGATACACATCAATAGCCAAAAACATAAGTGTAGGCCACAAATATGGCAAGAACACCATCACTAGTGTTGCAACATACAAATTATAGCATCAAATAAAAGAAAATAAGAATAAGCAGCTGCAGAGCTTAGAAGATGTAATTAGAGACAATGAACACAATTCGAAATTATTAAGAACAAATGGACCTAATATGATTTGACCAGATCTTGCCTAAGATCGATGTAATTCTATCACCTTAATGTCTGTATATTTTCTAGGATTTTATGTTTTCTTCATTGAAAGACACACTGTTACACCATACATATTTTCTTATCCAGCTGTTATTTGTCAGATAGACATCCAAGACACATGTCCTCCATCTCTTTTCTCATATTTCAAACCCACTGGTTTATTGATCTATTCACCCAAAAAAGTGGAATTCAAAATGTAAGAATTAAAGAATAACTTAGAGCAAAAACTTACAGATGGAATCAAATAACAAATCAAATAAAATGAGGGGGAAACTAGGGGAGGGGAGGGCAAATGTGATAGGGTCCAAGGAAAATTATAAATCAAAATAATAACATTTTTTGTCATGTGTCAGCTTAAAAAAGAAGGTGCAATACAATAATTGGTCTAGTACATGAATATAAATATAGGATTCATCCACCTCATCTGCATCAAAACATATGTAAACATGTTGTATTTGAATACTAGTACCACTCCCTTAGCAGGATTCTAAGTAATAAATTACTACACAATATGCAACTACCTAAATATAGTTCTTAAATAACATAGCCTATAGTTACATGCCAACCCCTATCTAACTTGAACGAAACAATTTTTAAACATTGGCTACATATGTTTTACATCCAACTTGAACTCACAGTCAACCCATCGAACAACTCGAACTCACAGTGAACCTTTAACATGGATTTCAAATAGGAAATGACAACTAACAAAATATACCAAACAAATTCACAAACATCAAGTTCAGTAAATAGGTTGTTAGGTTGAAGGGGGGTGAGGTGGGGGGGCACAAACATATAACCTCAGGAGGTCATCAGAAAAAGTTGAACTCAATCTAACATATCTTTGCCAACAATGAGTATATTCTCTCCTTTAGCCTCATTTAAGCTCAATTTAGTTAATGCATCAAAATTAAAGAGGGTTTATTGCAACCTCCAAAATGGATAAGGCTTCAAAACCTAGCTCAACTTTACAATTATCCAACTTACTCTCCTAACAATGTTGAAGTTCAATAGGCAAAAATCATTCCTAGCATCATTCCTACATTCCTACAAAGATGTTTCCAAATAAAAATTTATTGTTCCCATAAAAAGCAAGAGAGATAGTTAAAGTAGGACAATCAACTAATAAAATTTCTAAAGCCATGACCAAGCAAATAAGAGATAACTTTGTAGCACCATCCTTGTACATCAAGATTGAAACTCATAACTGAAATAAGTCAGATTATGGATGGATCAACAGCAGACAAGGTAGAATCATGCACCACAAGCCCTATAGAAATTTAGAGTCAAGTTTGCAATAACTAAACCAATTTTTTTTCAAAGAAGTAGGTCGTTACATTGAGATGAAGCTCTACTAATACCACAAAGAATAACAACAAATAATATTCTAGACCAGGAATGATTATCAATATCTATGAACTCTACTTTCATTTACTCGTGCTATAAATTCTGCCATCGATTTCATTCCACTAACAAGATAGCAATTTACCACATCAAAACAACAGTACATAAAGAATATTAGAGACCAAACAGGGGCCGAGGTAATACACTCAGTTGTTCATGAATAATATAGAGCACTACAAATGCAGCTAATTATTCTTAGTCTCTGAAAAGGAAAACAAGGAATTACTCTTAAAAGCTCAAAACGAAATCCCATACTTTGGCGTGGTTTTAAGAATGAGATTCCCTCACTTTGATATGTGGCTAAGTAGTCAATAAATATCAGCAAAACAATTGTACTTGTTAGCTCAGTGTCACCAGATATTGACATATGAAATTCTAGATCATACAACGACCATAGCCAACAATAACTTGAAATGAAGCCGATACCAAAGCCCTAACCCTAAATATAGTGCCACCATTTAAAAGACTCCATTTTAGCCTACATTTACTAGCGTGTTCGTCAAAAAACCAAAAGTAACATTGGTGTTACATCACTAAATTTCTTTCACCTTCAAACAAAATACATATGTGGGAAAAAAGATATAACCAAAAAAAAAAAGCAAAACCTAAGTATCATAGGACAACATAATACCTTATAAACTGTATGAACATAAACTAAGAATTTTAAATCCTAATAGATTAGAAATAAAATTTTCAAGCCAATAGTACTCACATGACGAGTTACTCAATTCCAATATTAAAGTATATTTAGAGTCTAATACAAGTATTTCATTTGAAATCTAAAACGTACAGATTAGAGTAATTGTATACACAATGAAAAACTAAAGTATATGTGATATAGAAGAAATTGATGTACTGAAGGGGAGAACAAGGTCACAAACCTATTATGAGAGTCTTGATCAAGCCAACATTGTCGTCTTTGAAATCATTGAGGACTTCATATGCCGCTACTAGCCCATTAGGGGTCATTCCTTCCATTAAAGGCCACAATCAATGAAATACATAGAGTCTAACCTCGATCAAAAATTAAAACCGATTATCAACATTACCAAATTGTCATTCCTTCAAAAAAAAAAAAATAGTATATAAGTTAAGATTTGAAAAACCTTGGATACTTACAGGGATTGTGACACATTGGGCTTAATTAGTAGTGTTGTACAAGCTGGATCTATCACAAACAAAACCACAAATTAATACATTATTCCAAAAAATGAAAATTTAATATCATACATGGCACAGTTATCATGGATTAGTACCATTTCTTTACAATATTAGAGACTGATCGAGGGCGGTTGATGGGAGGCTTGCTGCACCAAATCGTCCTTAAACACACAAATTGACACTTGAAAATAAATTAGGGCCTAAACAGATTGAAATTTCTCAAGACAATATTAAAAATTTTGAAATTTGAAGAAAATTAAAACAAAAATTGAAGTGAAAACCCTCCTATTTGTGACAAAGAGTGGCTATAAGATGATGTGCCTGCTGACCAGCAAAATGGACTTAGACATCTACCATAATTTGATAGTGTCGGCATAGAACAAGAATGGGGTAAACATCATCCCAATTTCCATGATGTGCAATTCAGTTGAGGAAGTCAGTAGAGCAATTTGTATGGAAAAATAGGGGAAGAAAGAAGAAAGAACTTTGATTAACTCAGCGAAGATAAAGCGAGTTGCATTTCCAGAGTGGATTGCCCCAAATAACTAAATAGAAAAATGAATTCCAATTGCACGAAAATTAGATAGAAAATTACAGAGCTTTAAGATAAGGAGGGAGGTGACTGGTGAGATGAAAAAGAAAGGGCCAAAATTAGTGGGAAAAAAAAATCATAACCAAATAAGTAAAATAAATAAGGTGGTTACGAAAAACAAACTGATCTTCATGGGATGATTGAAGTTATGCCCTAAGATATGCCCTAAGACCAACTATTATGGCGCCATAGTATCCTCCTCTACTCCACCTTTTGAAACATGTACTCTAAAAATGTGATCAAAGATGTTAACAAAGTTGAGTCCTTCAACACTCCTTCTCCCCCCCCCCAAAAAAAACCCAAAAAATAGAAGGCATTGGCATTCAAAGCAAATTGAGCTAATGTGATGGGAATCTCGTTTAGGTCATAAAATTTGAATATTTATCAATTAATAAAGATGCTACCTTGATGAATTTGGAGCAATGGATAGCCATATTGGGATTGTGAGGATAAAGAAGTCATCAAGATCTCAAAATGAAAAAAGTTGTATTCATAGATTAACTTTGTTGACAATATAAGTATATTCGTCAACCTTACCCCAATGCTCATTATTGTAGACATTCAAACCATATGAGGAATATAGAGTAATCAAAAATCCATTTAAGAAACTTACTCATATTCTTGTAGCTGCCCACATCCTGTAAGATAGAAATAGGGTGAGAAAGAATGAGACCTTTATGAGCCGTATTTGCTAAAACCCATGGATCACCATCACATTTCTCTCTTTCACCCCTTCAAAACCCCTTGTTGTTGCATTGTCATTCAAAACTATAACATCATGAACAATGCAACAATCATATCTTATAGATTGAATATAGAAAAATAAGTTAATCCTAGTGTGCATCAATTTAGGACTAAAATAAGTTGCATCTAAAATATAAAGTTAGTATTTACCCAAACTGACTTTATGAAATAGGTATGAAATTAATGATCTTAGAGCCATAGAGAATACATTTAAGAAGAAGTTTGATTCTAGTTACAATTGCACATAGAACATGATTCAGGGTCATGGGCGAACAAAACACATAATAAAACACTAAATTTGGAAAATAAGTACAACAGAACCCCAATAAAGTAAGATTAAGTTTTCTTTTTTGTTGAAATCCCAAGTATATTTGTGGCAGTTCCAATTATATGCAGAAATAAGTATAAAGAAGGATGATGACATTGGCATACCATTAACTAGAAATGGGTGATTGCAAAAGGGCATCGAGCTATTTAAATTGCAGTATCAATCATTTAAAAACAATATAGCAGCAAAGAAAAGCATTAACATCTCATAATCCATCAGACATCAATGGCATGGGAAATGGGACATCAAAGCTTCATCCCAATCCACATATACATTAACGACAATTGCACCAACAATAATGTCTTCAACAGAAAGCACATTAAAAACATGTGATGGGCATCACCATAGACAAAATGAACATTTTTTATCATATCCAAAGGAATATCAGAAAACAAAGTATGATGTAGGAATAATCACATACCTGTGGCCAATTGTAAATCGCATCACTACTCTTTTCTCTTGGCCAATTTGCATTTTGATTTACTAACCAATCCATTCAACATAAGAGCACATAGCTCACAAAAACAATACAAGTACTCCATTAGTTATTCCTTCTTAAAATCACCAAATAAAATTATATGCCATCTCTAGTACTGAAATTACTTGTGAATGCATTTTGAATAATGCAAGATAAAATTCTAGTAAGAAAATCATCACTTAGTTAACATAGAACTACATAAGGCCTACCCCCTCTTTGGTCTTCTTCAATAGACATTAGAGGTGCTAAAAGCTTCATCTCTCAACTAGCATTATAGTAATTATACTCAATTTAACTACTGGATTTTTACCTTGATATCTACATCCTGCCTAAACACATCTAATTCCAAAGGACAACTGTTTAAAAAAATTACTAGATAATTTAGCTAAATGCTCAAGAATATGAATATGAAGTAATAGGTACAAATTTGAAGCCCACGAAAAACGTATTAACTTAAGGCAAGTAAAAATTGAATCTATAAATAGAATTGGGAATTATAACACCTTATCCACTTTTGTAGTTGCTTCTCGATATTTTTCCATAATCAATCTCTTGAATACAATGAAAAAAAAAACTAAATTAGAATTGACCATCAAAATCAAAGAGCATAAAAATGACGTTAAACAAAAAGTGACCAAACCCAAATACAGTTTCAATCCAAAAAAATTATGCATGTAGTTGATACTAGGAATTGTTCATCCCTAATTTCAACAAAAAAATTTAAAAAATGTAGTCAAAAGCCCTAATTTCAAATAGGAAACGGAATTTAGGGATTTGAATTCTGAGTTTTTAAAGGTTACTTGCTCGTTCATAATGTTTGTCTCAAACGGGGAAAAGAATCAAAAACATAATAAAGAGTTCAACAAGCAGAGTTTGCTTTGAAGGCAGAAATTTTAGAGCAAGCAAAGTTTGCTTTGAAGAAAGATTTTTCAGCGAGCAAGTTCTAGACTGGAAAGAACAAAGGGTTGAAGAGAGGAAGAAAAATCATGGAGTAGGAACCATAGAAGAGTAAAAAGGGATTTCAAAGTGCTGAAGTGGGAATGATGTTCCTGAGTTTAAGTTCTGTTTTTGGATGCCAGGGCAGTTATGAGGAGTCGAGATGATAGGATGTGAGAAAGGGAGAAGGGGGAACATCAAGAGACATGTAGTGATTAGAAGCTATTGGTACCTTCATTAATAAATGTTATAATTATTTTTTTGATCCGACGATCCTGATTTAAGATGGAAAATTGATCAATAGCATCAATTCATTCAAATTCCTAAACTCACTGTACTTTTAGAAAATGGCAGACATAAAAAGATTGGTGTTATGTATAGTATAGATTATAACATAGACCCTGGTTTATAGACCACCAATGTGGTGCAATTTGGATCATAGAAATTTTATGTTTTTCAAAAGATAGACCATGAAAATAGTGAGTAAGTTTTAGAAAAATTAAAAAAATATTATACACGGTAGCGCAGGTCTATAGACCTAGGACTACCTAATAAATTGCGCCCTTAACTCTGTGACTCTATCCCCCTCTGTAAGCTTAGTATCTAATCAGATCTCATTCACTTTCCCTCAAGATGCACCCTTCTTTCCAATGTTCTACCTCTTGCCCCTCTCCTCCTCTCTTTATCTCTCTATTTTACCTTCCGCTCAATGATTTACACTTAGCACCCTTTAAGTTTTTGACATTAATATTTTAACTCTGACGTTTTCTACTTGATTTCAGCCCCCCCTTAAACGCCGATGTGCATTTAATATAGGACCCGACTCTGGTGAGGGGATGACGTGGCAAATAAAACAGCCTTGAATTCCTTAACGACCTCCCCTTTAGTGCATGAGATTGTACTTTGAAAATTGTTTATGTGAAAAAAAATTCCCGCAAAGGCAAAGAAAGATGAAGAGAAGGGTAAATTTCAGCGAAAGAGTTTTTTTTGTGAGAGCATGAGATAAAAGAGGGTCTAATCCACATTATTTCATCACATTAAAATGGATAAAAATACAGTTATTCATGCAACAACATAAAATGAGGCCAAAATAGCCATCGAAAATTATTTTTAAAACTTTGGCTGGAAAATCACCTAAAGTGTACATTGTTGAAAACTTACGGATGATCAAAATTAATCATAAAATGTTAGGGATGAAATAATTAGGAATTATTAACTATTTGGTACCTCTATGTTTCATGTATGAATTATTTGGTCCTAGAAGTTTGAAAATGAATTATTTGGTCCCTCAAGATTTGAGAAAAATGACCTTCTGGTCTTCTTGATTATTATTTTGGCCAAAAACTTTCAGAAATTCTAGTTTTGACCCAAATATATGTATTTTGAAGTTTTTCCTTTTTTTTGGAGTTTTTCAAGGAATTTGTTTATTATAATTATTTTAACTTCTTATAATGACTTTACTAGTATAAGTTATCACAATTTACTACTTATGGCACACATATTATATTTTGCGATTAGATGCCTACTATAGTTAGCAAAATATTAAAACTTAATTAGAGAATTTTGACTATTACCTTAACTTAGTCGACATAGACCCTGGTGTTTCTCTAACTTTCAGCTTACATATATTGCTAATCTCAATAATGCCTTCCTTAGATCAAGCGCAGCACATATCTATTTCGTTTCCTACCTCGAGTCATAGTCACTAGTCAAGTTTTCATATTTTTTGCAGCTAGTGAATCTTTAATCAAGAGATTATAATATTTAAGACATAAGATTCAATTGAAGAACGTTCTCTATTGGAGAACTTCTTTCATTGAAAACTTAAACGTAGAAATATCACAATCAAAATATTTAAAGATATATTTAAACAACTAAGATCAGCATAGATTCTTACTCATAGAGGAATGGAGAAATCTGACTTGTCTATTGCTCAAGTATGCTCAAATAACTGAGCCATTCATAACACTTAGCATCTCCTTTCATAAAGAAGATGGAATATATAGGAAGTCCTAATGATGACAGTACATAAACTCTCATATGGTTAAAGCAGATTATATTATTATACTGACTTAACACTCTCATAGGATAATACATAATAATGTGATAACTTTTTCCAAGTACTGAATGTTGACAAGACTAGTCATTCATATTATGATTCTGCATGCATTAATCTCTAATAATTAGTTCAAGTCCCTTATTATCTGGATAATCATAAAAAATCTTCATCTAGTCCAAGATGTTTTGAATCCCATTGTTCAAATAAATCATATAGATATTTATTTTCCTTTTTTAATAGGAATTTTTTCAATATGAAAAAGATAATCAAAAACATCTTTTGAAACAGCTCCTTCGACCTTCATATATTTGCTAAAATCTCTATGATAAATGAAAGTAGTGTTCCCATAAATACATCTATATATTTTCTCATTCCATCAGTGCCATATTTGATGATAAATGTAGTGAAAATCACTGGCTCTTGCTAAAGCATAGGATCATTAACTATTTCTTGTATCTCTGGAAGCCACTGATCAGATAACTAAACAAGATAATGAGCTGGTTTGGCCTTTCCTTTTCCATGTTCTATCAATGCATAATGTACACCAAAATGCAAACTTATGTTTTTAGGCTCTTGTTAGTCCATCAAGAGATGTGCAGATCCAATGAATTCTTTTAAATGTGCACTTTTGACACTTAGTTAGACTTGAAAACAATGGATACTGTGGATCAAGAAGATCTATGAGATAGGTTACCATCTCATAATTTCAAACTTTCATAATGGATCATTTAGAGGGATTTGATTTGTTGGAAATCTAACACTACTAGCTCTAGATGTATCACGGAAGAAGATCATAGTACTTTATGATTCTCAAATATCACAGGAATAATGGTTATAATGGTCAATATAAGTTGCATACGAGTCTTTAAACAATTTTTCTCGCACATATGGACTTATTTTGGTTTAAACATTCTAAAGACACCTTAGGTAATTCATTTCTAATTCTAAAAGGCTAAATCTCTACACTATTAGCTAGGCAGAAGACAACAACCCAAAGAGTGATCTACTTTTTGTGTGAAATATCCAAATATCCCTCATAATTTAGTGGAAGGAGAGACTCGTTCTAGCAATAATAACATTTCATTTTGAATTTCCTTCTTTTTTGGCAAGAGTTCTGCTTTGATGATCACCATTAACAAGCTCATGATCAAATAATTTGTCAAAAAATTATTCAATCCTTGTGTATGCTCATTAGCTAAAGAAAATTGGTTAAACCATAATTGCTAATGCATGAGTCATCCTTATACTTGCATATTTGATAAATTATTTTTCACCTAACCAAGTATTCATTTGCAATGAGTTTATAAAACTAAAGGTCTTGGAGCTAAAAACATTAAGAACTTTTTAATTCCCCTTCTACTTTCTTTTAGCATTATGCTTACTCTGGTGACCCTTAAGTTATTGCTATTAGATAGTAATGATCTTTCTTTTTGATTGCAAATACCATTTGGTCCTTTTTCTTTCAATTACTTAAGCTTATATTCTTCCTTTTTATTGTCACTTTGCAACACAAAGCTAGCCTTTAT
>NCQV01076128.1:7289-17910 GCA_002740545.1 Lophocereus schottii | reverse complement strand
TGAAAATATTCAACCTATTTTTGACGGAAATCGTAAAAAAATGCATAGTAATTTCATTTTTGACTGTCCATCCCGTCAAAACCTAGTACCTTCCGTCAAAATTTACTTCGAAATCTATCTTCACCATATCATCGTCAAAATAAAATTTTTCCGTTAAAATATTCGTTACACGTTTTGACAGACCCAACATCCATCAAAATTAGTCATTCATCTGGTAGAATTGTATTACAGGTCCAAATTTATGGATCCAGCCACGTGGTGTATTTGAATCAGAAAAGCTTTCTTCTTTTTTTCTTTTTTTTTCCCTAAAATAACGAACCATTAGGTAGGAGTGAGCTTTAAGAAATAAAAATTTATCATTCATGATAATTCACGGGTACTACTATATCATTTGTAGTTTAACACTAGGGACTTTTATATGGCATCTGGTTGGGTGTAATGTAAAAGAGTTATAACATAATCAATTATTTGATGTGTTTAGGTATGCAGTGTAATGGAAGAAATAATTATATTGTCATGTTTGGCTACTTAAAGAGAGTAATGGAATCACAAATGTACAATATTAATTAAATTGTTTAAGTGGCGATCAATATAGACTAAATTGTCATAGTAGAGACAGATGTTAACCAAATGAATGAATTTTGAGCTCAAATTTCATTTTTGAGCTTCTTTCAATGTTTTTTATTAGCTAGCTAAGTCTTCATCCAAACTGTTGAAGTTGAATTTCACTCTTAAATTTCAAGTGACCACATTCTCAAAGGAATAGAAGGAAGAAAATCAACATCCTTTTTTTTTTTTTTTTTCAAATGGATAAGTATTGGGCCTAGTGAATGAGGCGAGAGAAAGTTATAGAAACTTATACGGCTCGATTAACGTTTTGAGGGCATGAATTTAATGACTAGGAAACGAAATTATTTGACAAATATCCAAACAATTGTAATTACATAGGTTGAAGTTAATGTGATAAGAAGGTGATTTGATTACCCTACAAATTGTAACCAAAACATAATAATAAAATCACCATTATCAAGTTGATTACATTACTATTTTAATCACATCAAACCCAACGAGTCATAATTAGAATTGAAAAAGTTTGTCCGACATAATAATACGACCCGAATCCAACTTGAAGTTACTAAGGAGAGAAACCCGAACCCCGATACGAGCCGAACCGATTTTGATCAGAAGTCGATACAATTTGACCGTTGAACTTGAAAACATGTTATTTTCAATTTTGAGTATATCTAAACTATTTATAAAATTAACTCATTTATTGAATGAGTCAAACTGAACCAACCCATTAACCATAATAGACCACAATAGAACATCCCGTTAAACTTGGCCCGAAAAGTTTCACGCCCGACCCTTACAAACCTCTCATTGACCATAGTCGAAAATATAGATCCTGGTGGACATTTGAAGTTACAGCAACTCAATGATTTGGCTCTAATGTGATCTATCTACCAGAGCCTAGTTCATTCTGATCTCTGCGGGAATCTCATATTTTTTTTTGTTCATAATTAGGAACGCTTCATTCTTTTTCCGCCTTTGAGCTTGCTGTTTGTTCTGCACTTGAGGGGAAAAGATCCTAGCTTTCAAAGGTAGAAGAGCAATAGAGGAGAGAGAATGTTTCTGGCAGTCCAATGCTTGCCCGCCAACTAAATTTTGGAGCTTTCCATAGGTCAGCTTTCCAACCCTCTAGCTTATTTGTGAAATGCAGCTCAACCAACCATGCTCACCACCTATTCGACAGAAGTCCTCAAAGAAGCATTCCTTCTGTCAACAGCTTCATGCTCACTTGCATACATCAGAATCTCTATTTCAAAGCTCTCAATGCCTTCAAGGCAGAATTGCAGCATAACTATCCTCACGGAATCAATGAGGACAGTGTGGCCATTGCTGTCAAAGCATGTCATGGGGACCCGAAACCTGGCACAGCACTCCACAGCTTTGCTGTGTCATCTGGGTTCATTCGATATCGCTCAGTATTAAATTCTTTAATGAGTATGTACTGCAAAACAGGTCAATTTTGTCAGGCGCTTCGTATATTTAACAGCATGGATGAACCTGATACTGTCTCTTATAACACCATTCTTCTGGGTTTTCAGAATAGTGATGACGCTTTGAACTTTGCATGCCAAATGAATGTGAAAGGTGTTGTCTTTGATCCTGTTAGCTACACTACTGCTCTGTCATTTTGTTTGGATGATAAAGGGTTCATGTTTGGATTCCAACTGCATTCTAACATACTAAAATCAGGGTTGGATTGTGAGATTTTTGTTGGGAATGCGCTTATTACACTATACTCAAGGTGGGGTCATATTATTGAAGCTAAGAGAGTGTTTGATGAAATGCCCAGTAAAGATTCGGTGTCTTGGAATGCCATCTTATGTGGATACAGCCAAGAGGGAAGACATGGACTTGAAACACTTTGGACCTTCTCTGAAATGATTACACGAGGGATGAAGCCAGATCATGTCGCATTAACTGCTGCAATTTCAGCTTGTGGATATGAGAGAAATTTGGAGATAGGGAGGTTGCTACATGGCTTGAGTATCAAGGTCGGATATGGAGAACATGGCTCAGTCTGTAATCTCGTGATGTCAATGTATGCAAAGTGTGAGGTACATGAAGACATAAAACTGGTGTTTCAAGACATGGATGAGAGAAATGTGGTCTCCTGGACGACAATGATTTCTGTATTTCTAGAGGATGCACTTTGCCTCTTTCATGAGATGAGGATGGATGGAGTTTACCCAAATGATATTACATTTGTTGGCCTACTTCATGCCATTACACAAAGGAATTTGGTCAATGAAGGTCGGATGATTCATGGGTTTTGTGTAAAGACTGGCTTCGTGTTAGAATTGAATGTCTCTAACAGTCTTGTTAGCATGTATGCTAAATTTGAGTCAATGGCAGATGCTGTGAAGGTTTTCGAACAGCTTCAGTACGGGGATGTCGTGTCTTGGAATACTTTGATATCTGGATATGATCAAAACAAGTTATACCAAGAAGCTTTTGAGGCATTCTGCTCAGCCGTATCAGAGACCCAGCCAAATGAGTACACATTTGGCAGTGTTTTGAGTGCAATTGGATCTGCTGAAGCCATTTCACTAAGATGTGGACAAAGATGCCATTCTCATTTGTTAAAACTCGGGTTAAATTTCAATCCAATTGTTTCAAGCGCCCTCCTTGATATGTATGCTAAGCGAGGGAGCCTCTTTGAATCCAATAGGGTTTTTGAAGAAACCATTCAAAAGACCCAATTTACTTGGACAGCACTAGTGTCTGCCCATGCGAGGCATGGTGACTATGAGTCCGTTATGCATATATTTAAGGAGATGATAAATGAAGGCGTAAAGCCTGATTCTATTACTTTTCTCTCCATGCTAGCTGCGTGTAGCAGAAAGGGCATGGTTGATGAAGGACGCCAGATGTGGGACTCGATGATCAAAGATAATCTTATTGAACCATCACAGGAGCATTTTGCTTGTATGGTGGATATGTTGGGTCGTGTGGGGCGATTGAAAGAGGCAGAAGAGTTAATTTCTCAAATTCCCTGGGGCCCATCATTTTCTGCTTTGCAGAGCTTGCTGGGGGCTTGCAGAACACATGGGAATCTGGAGATGGGTCGGAGAATAGGTGACAGGCTTATAGAAATGGAACCTGAGGAATCAGGTTCTTATATTCAGAAGTCGAATTTGTGTGCTGAAAAAGGGGAGTGGGAGAACGCGGCCATCATAAGGAGAAAAATGAGAGAGAGAAGAGTTAGAAAGGAAGTTGGATTCAGCTGGGTTGATGTAGGAAGTACTGATGGCTCTTTTATCATGCATGGGTTTTCTTCAGATGATACATCTCACCCAAGGACTAAGGAGATATTCCAAATGGCGGGCTGCTTAGGATTGGAAATGAAATTCTTGGAGAGGGAGAGATTGAAGAAGAGTTTGGTTGACATAAATTGAGATGTTCATTTTGGACTCAGAAATTTCTGTAGCGTGTAGCCAGACAAGTGACAATGTGACATGATTCAGGACTTAAAACTGAAAGCACACCCTGAGCTTGACCAACAACGTCACCCATCACCCAGTGTGAATCCTCCTGAAGAAATGGTCGATGAGCAACATCAACACATTAAAGAGAAACACCAGATTTGTTGTTGACAAAATGCTTTGGCAAGATTTTGGTAGATGATTGAGATGTCAAACCAAATGTAAGAAGTTGGAACACATCATTCAATTAAAGAGAACTTAATTCGGGCATTCATCTTGGCCTTATGAACTCATCTGATATTGTTCTCAAGCGCACAGCATGTCCGTGTTGTGCATTTTGTGGGATTTTTTGTCATATTTATGGTTCTAAAATGAGATGAATGTCTCTCCGCAACATAGCATAAGCGACAAAGCGGGGAGAAAGGACCATGAAAAACGAGGATGATGGGAATGAAGAATTGTCTCACCCCCGAAAAAAAAAAGTGTAAACGATTAGGTATTCGTGAGCGGCAGGATTCGAACCTGCGCGGGCAAAGCCCACATGATTTCTAGTCATGCCCGATAACCACTCTGGCACGCCCACACCTGATGACTTACGAAGTCTCTCTTCTGCTAATTTCTCGCAGGTGGATCATTTCAAAGTGGAAACTGATGAACATAAGTGATGATTACAGATTGCAACTGAGCTTGCAAATTCTTATGATTGTCCACCTAAATAGTGTTCTGGAATTTTTTTATAGAATTTTTTATTTTTTAGCTAACAGTTACTCGGGATATCATTGAAATATAATGGATGTACCCTACTGGCACTCCCTAAATTCCATTATGCATGTTCTACCCTTACTTTTTCGATTCAAGATAATGTGGTTTAAGATTCAAACAGATAGCCCTCTGAGCGTAAACAGATGTGCTCTTCATCTTCCTTTTCTCCCTATCAGAGACAAATAAACTAGCAAATCTCTAATTTCTCCTATGGAGCTAGAAAATGGAAGATAACGTCTTTAATCTTTATGATGCTTACTTGCCTAGGACCCTTCACAATACATTTTTAGTCAAAGTAATTTCAGAACGATGAAGATGCTTAAGCTCGTTTATTCAATTTCTAGAGGAAAAATCAAGGCTTAATTCCCCAAAGATTGTATAAGCATTATGAAACACAAAATAGAAGTTACACAGAAATGAAGACTGCGCAAGTTAAAACTAAAGAAAAGTAGAAAACAGATTAACCAAAGCACACACATTTGATAGACGTTACATCACTCGAACATGCATCCAAAGGAACAAGGCACAACTCAGTGCGAGACACTAGAAGTTTCTGAGACTCCCTCCATAGCAAGCTCGAATCAACGAACTAAAGAAAACAATGATTATAACTTGCACTGTTTCCATAGATAATAACTCACATCATAATCAAGTCTTCACATTCCACTTCAACATCAGAACTTAAACAGCAAAAAGAACAGAATTTAAGAAGAAGAAACTATTCCCTAGTGGCACAACTACTACATCAGTCAAAGCCTCCAAGGAGCACCACTTTTACAATCCAAGAGGCCTATCACCCCGAGCAGGCATCCATTGGATCTTCCTTATATCAAGAGCTTCTCAATAGCATCCTGCATTCAAAACCGGCCAAAAAATCATTATGCAAGCTCAGAAATGACCAGAAAATAAAACAAGAAACAAGACATCAGTGCATATTTTTGGACATAAGAAGGCACCTTCAGTTGTTGTATTTGAGATTTCAACTGGCTTCCCTCATTGCTGGTCACCGAACAAGCAATCACCGGTCTTGTAACTCCGCATGCACGCCCAAGTGCCTGCTTTGAGGGGACAAACACATATGGCACGTTCTGCCAAGACAAAAACCATTGTTATTGCAATTTGCAATGGTACAACTCAAGTGAAGCTTTTATCTGACAAAGTCTGGATAAATCGCAATGAATTCTTCTCATGGATTGGAGAATGAAATCCAGTGTAAAGGCATATTGGTACAAGAGTACTAGTTGAGATCATGCTGTTGACCTTCCAAAATGGCAATTTTCATGATAAAAACAAAAACTGTATCTCCACTAGCAACTAAGTTGTGAAGCCACTACTCAACAGTCCTAGATTCAACCTTCCTTCCAGTGTCGGCACTGCATAATGCATTATCTAGGTCGTAGATATTGCCAATTTGTACCAATTGGCAACCAAAAATGCAGTATCAGTTGGGCTATCAAACACTGGCGCAGGTGAGTAGGCAAGGCCATCACCACTGCTGCTACCGGTCACCAAGGGCATAAAGGGGAACAATACGGTCCCACCTAAACAGAGCTTTAGGAGATGTGGAAGTATGATGCCTCGCCCTAACAATCAAGGAGCTGGTTTCAAAATTAAGTGTTCAGCTTACACATCTAACATTCTTAGGAAACTAAACAACACATCAGTCTTTCCTCCATTCCCGCCATGATATTAATACTTAGAAGTTTGTTGTTCTACAGACTCACAGTATTTGGCTCCAAGCACATACCCACCAACAACTCTCAAAAACAATCAAGATCAAGGAATATACAGACTACAGTATACCTTAGTAACAAGGTTTAGCTTTAGATGGAGTCAACTCAATTGGATAACCAACATATACTGTCACAAAACTCAAGCAGCATTCCCATGAAAAGGTACAATATATTTAGAATAAACAGGATAAAGATTCTGCCAGCAAAACCACACTTCAGCTCCCGCATCTAACACTTCACATCATAGAGTGCAAGAAACTCTTGAATGCATGCAAACATGATTCACATTAGTAACTACATAGATCCAACTCAGAATAGCTATAAGATGCACCATTAAAATCACCACTAGTGAATAATTTTACACAGTCCTGTGAAGTACAGTCTCAATCCTTGGAAAAAGTTTACAAAAGTTCCAATTCATAGTGCCCGAACAATTCTTAATAGAACTGATCATTCAATTGATTCACATTATATAACACATCCAACAGGCCCTCTCACTCATTCCCACAAAGGGAACCAACAAGTACCAAATCACATACAGACCACATATTGAAAGCTCACATAGCCACACTAAAACTCAACATTATATCAAGGTTCCAGGGGTTCATAGCAACAATGAACAAAAACGACAGCCAATAGACCAATCAACTGAATCCCATACTCAAAAACTGAAAGAGTTAAACAGCCAATCAACAACAGTTGTAACAGGGCAACAGCTAACATCGAAGATAAACTAAAACAAGCCATTACACAATACATGAAATCCATAATACCTTGTCCTCAGCAAGCAACGGGAGGTGGAGAAGGATCTCCAAGGGCTCGGTATCAGCAGCCATGACTACAAATTCAGCAATACCCCTGTTCAATGTCTTGGTAGCTGCACAATACAAAGACAACACATCAAAAGAATGAACAGAAGTTTAAACAGTTCAAAGCGTTCTTCCAAGAAAAAAGAAAGGAAGAAGTCTGAAAGTTGAGACCTTCATTTGCACCCTTCTTGAGTTGCTTGTAGTTAGCCGCCTGCTGAACAAGGTCCAATATTGTTATTGTCAACTGGGCATCTGCCAATGGATATGCTTTTGGGTTCACTGCTTCTCCTGTCTGCAAAAATCCCAGTAAAAGATTACTTCCACCATCATTAATCTTTTCCCAAAATCAAAGTTTGCACTTTGTTTCGAAAAACCAAAAGCAACTAATTTGCACACAGCATAAAAGGGTTAGAGAGATACGAAGACCGAAATCTACCATCGTGGCTGAGGAGAGAGAAGGTCGTTGGGAGGGGAGGGGGGCGCTAGGGTTTTTTTGCCTGGCTTCAATCAAGCAAATAGAGGGCAAGAGAAGGCAAGGGCTTTACGAAGAGGCATGCTCTAGATTTTAGCTGTCATTTATAGGTGCCTCGCCTCCCCGCCTGTAAACGACGCGTTCAGAGAACAGTCTAAACAAAAGCGTGTCGTATTGGGTTGGCTGGATAGTCTCATTTAGGGCTTGAACAGTCGAATGCAGAGTGCTCATCCTTAAACCCAGACACCCCAGAGAGAGAAAAACGCGCACACAAACGAAGATGGGGGAGGTGGAGGGCCAAAAGGATATTCAAATTGACCTGGGAAATCTTATGGCTTACAACCCAAATCACCACTTTGCTTCCATCCCTTCTTCTAGGTGAAGTTTGCATCTTTTTATTTATTTATGTTGGATTTTCTTGGAGGGCTTGCTCTGCTGGTTAAGCTTCGAAAATAAATTAAATTAATTCATTTTGGGATGTGGGTCTCGTCATATCTTCAATTTTCATTGATTTATTGCCCTATATTGGAGATCACCGTATGTTATCAATTGTTTGAGCTTTTTCTTCTGTGTGGTGATTAAGGAAGAGAATATTTCTTGGATTCATGGTTTTTTTTCTTTTTTCTTTTTGGAATTAGGGGCAAGGATTAATGGTATTTGTGTCTTCTGTTTATAAAATGAAGGGAAGAGTTGGTAAAGGAATGCCTTGAGAAGGGGACTGAATTGGCGCAAGCACTTGCAGATGCTTTATTCAACTTACCTGCAACAGAAGATGTGGATGGCCCCATTGTGAAATTGCCTCCACCAACAACTAAACTTCCTAGACAGAAGCATGTAATCCATCATAACCCTAGTGTTGTGGTTTGGTTATTTGTTGTATTTCTGAGATTGTTTATTGCATGTCAATTTGCAATTTTCCTTTAATAGCAGCAGCCCTAGATCAGCACATTCCTAAAGAACTAAAATCTGTTTTGTTTGTAGTGCACAGTTCTGAACGTCTACTTACTGAGAGCTGTTCTTATTCCAGCTCGGTTGATTTGTGTCTTTACATAGTATGCTGAGTTTTGTTATTTTCTTTATGGTGTGCATTTCATAAGCTGCAGGATGTGAGGTTAGTGTGCTATTGATTCATGGATTGGGTAGCTGTTGCTAGTCCTTTGGCCTGCTCACTTGAGCGACTGTATTGTGAAACAATGAGGGCACCATTCTTATTCTTCTGTGTGTCCCTTTGTTGCTACTGGTGTGGAAGCTTGGGCGTAGTTTAATAAGCTATCTATCTTATAGGCACGGTAGCTTGAAATCATCTGGTGATATTTTTTAGTAAGAGAGGATGGCAGATTTCCAATAACTGATAGCTGGCCACTTGATCTTATTCACAATATTGTGTACATGAAAGATGCCTTCTTCAGACTGGGTTTTGTATGCTATTCAACATGAAGTAGGCTTTGGCGTTGCAGATTTGCTGGTCATCCCAGTGTTGTGCTTCATGAACAGTGCTTCTCTCAGTGTTTCAACTCTATGTTCTATTTTTTGGGGGAGTTTAGGATGTATTGTAATTTTAAATGAGCAGCCCCATCCTCTAACTACTGCTTCTGAAATATCGTTGTCCAGCTACCAAAACCAAAGCCTCCAACCAAGTGGGAGTTGTTTGCCCAGAAGAAGGGTAAGCCTATTCACTTCTCTATCTCTAACATCCATTGAAATGCTTTCTTAGCATACACTGGTGTGTTTGCCTTGTTTTGGAACATTTTTAGGCATAAAGAAGCGGAAGAAGGACAAAATTGCATATGATGAAAAGAGTGGTACTTGGAAGCGCACCTATGGATATGATCGTGCAAATGATGAAGATGATGTGCCCATCATTGAGGCCAAGCCAAGTGATGGTAAATATCTGCCAAGGCCCCCCTTTTTGGTTGTCATTCTTTCTAGCATATCTCCATTTACTTAAGGATCATACATGTCCTGCTGGTAGAGTTAACAGCATACTTAATAACCACTGAATAAATAATTTATGTGATGTGGAACTTGATACCTGTGTTTATGATTCCCTTACCTATTGGATATTTCATCATTTTTGAAATCTTTCTCATTGACCCCCTTCTGTACTTGCAGAGCCTGGTGTGGATCCTTTTGCTAAGAGAAGAGCAGACAAGAAGCAACGAGTAGACAAACAAGAGAAGAATCGTTTGAGAAACCTGAAGCAAACAGCAAAAGCTGGTGCGTTGCCAAGGTGCATGCTTGAAACCCTCTAGATCTAACTTTTACTAGTTTCGGTCCTTACATTGAACTGTCAAAAAGAATCCTCCTGTTATTTCAAGTTCCTCCCCCTCCCCCAGACATCTTCTTTTGTTCCTTACAGACGCCCTCTCTGTCGCTGATTGCAATATGTCTGTTCAATCTCAATGAAGTTTAACATCATGTGGGTTTCGTCTCTATTTTGTCATTTCTCTTGGATTAAGGAAACTTTTTCATGCCATCATGAATCTCTCCAACTTGAAGGTGAGACTCTTGGTTGTCTATTTCCAGGCACTCTCTCATCTCCAAGTTTCTCCAGACCCTTCTTTCTTTTCTGGTTCTGTTGCTACTTTTATATTTTGTTGGTTTCTTGATTACCTGGATTTTCATTATTATTCAAGCCGTACTTTCATTTTTTCGATTTTTCTGTAAAGCACAATTGAGGACCAGGAACTCTTGACATCAACCATTTCCGTTCCCCAGTGCTTGATTGTCAACGTTTACATGACCTGTTGGACATTATGTGGACCTTTTGGCACGGTTGTATATGATGCAACCCAATTATGTTCATGAGGATTTATGAATAAGATCTTCGTCTCTTGGGTTCTGGTTATCTTT
>NCQV01076125.1:0-18212 GCA_002740545.1 Lophocereus schottii | reverse complement strand
TCATCTAAAGCGAAAAGCTCAACTTTCGGTACATGCAAATGAAGACAGGTGACCAACATTTCGCTTCTATTGTTGAACTCCTTTCAGCTATGTATAAGGCAGACGTTTTATTTGGAAGAAGGCATCGGAAAATTACATCAACAAAAAAGAGAAACCTTCTCTCTCTCCCCTTAGAATTTTCTTTGCTCTCTTCATTTTACAAATCCCTATACAAGTTTTAAATTGAAAATTTAAAAAAGATTTATAAAAAGCCAATTACACAAAAGCCATCCTCAATATTGTCGCAGAACTGTTGAACCAACCTTCTGCAAAACTGATTCCAAAAGAGAAGTGGCCATCACTAGTACAAAACCATTGCCCTTAATAGAAAGTATTGCCAGACCATTTGTCAAATTAGAGAGTATCCTGAATGCAAACATTGAGTCGTTGTCCAAAACAGACATCTCAAATTTGGATATCCTTTGTACCGTTTCTGAGCAAATCAAAGATCTTAACATCTGTGCCAAAAATAAGGCTTTTACTTGCCCTGAAAAAACTTGCCAACAAAATGATAGCACACGTTCCTCAACAGATGAAGAAGCTGTTGCTAATAGTAGTGACAAAGAAGTCATAGCTACTATCCCAAAAACCTTCAAAAAAGAACAAGAGTCTCTCACCCTTAACAAAATCAATAACTAGAGAAACGCTAGAACTAGGAATTATTATCCTAGGCCTATTCCTATAGATATCCAATAGGTGGCAAAAAGGCTAATTCACTAATAGAAACTACAATGGTCAATCTGTCTATGGTTGGAACATTGATCACAAATCAGAGCAAGAGGTACTATTTACCATTGAGGAAATGGGAATAGCAGTTGATGCCTACAAAGTCAATGGATTTTCAAACAAAAATGCAGCTGCCATAATTTCCAAGGTTTCTTTGGACAATTAAAGAATTGGTGGGATAATTATCTCACCTTTGAGGAAAGGTTAGCTCTTGATCACACTAAAAGAGAAATGGATGAACATAGTGAACAAATCTAAGATGCGTATGAAACTCTAACTCATACCATCACTCTTCATTTGATTAGCAATCTTCAAAAAGGACAAGCCATAGCCAAAAGTATCATTATGAACCAAAGATGCCCAACTCTCACTGAATACAGATGGTGTAAAGATGTACTCTTTACCGATATCTTAAAGAGAAAGGATGGCATGTAAAGTTTCTTCTTAAAACTCAGACAACATTGTGGGACTGATGATATCCCTTTCCATCTTCTTACATTTGGCATGATCTTTCGTGTTGTCAAAAGTCAAGGACTTATCCTTTGCAATGAACTCAAAATTCAAGCTAAATTTGAATCAGAAAAGGCCCAATCTAGAAAGGAAATGTGACTTTTTGTGAAGCATTTGGCATTTCAAAATAGAAGCTCCTTCTTCCAAAGCTAAACAACCTAAGAAAGCCGTCAACAAAAGATTCAAAGGAAGAATTCAACCTTCAAACATTTCACCTACAACTTCCAATCCCAAACCAACCCTTTCTATAAAGAAGAAGGTCGGGAAAAAACAAGTTCTTTGTTACAAATAAGACAAACCAGGTCACGAAGCCTTCTAATGCAAAAGAGCAAAGAAGATCAATAAGTTATTTGCTGATAAGCATGAGGTCCTCCTTCTTAAATTGATTGTAAATTAGCAAAAGATGTTTTGCAAAGAGATGTTAAGAATTTAGTTTCAAAACAATTTTTTACCCATTGGCAAGCTATTTTATCGTCCTTCGATTTTGAAATTGAATTTATTAAAGGAGAGAACAATTCCTTACCAAATTTCCTTACAAGAAAATTTTGAGAAGAAAGGGATGACAAAATTGCTTATTATGCAGATCTCATAATGAGCAAAAAGGAAGGGCAATGGTATGCAAAAGACCGATGACAACAAAATCATTCCTATAAAAAACACCTGTTACCACTGACAGATTTCCCTCCATCATCTTATAAAACTGCTTTCATAAATTCTTTTACAAAAAAATTCATGTGACAATTACTTCACTCGATATACTAAACACCTTCTTACTATCTACAAAATTGCCCCAACAAATCCTCTTAGTCGAGATTTAGTCCAAAGAACTTTGGTGGCTCTCCTTACCTTTGCGACCATCCACAAAAAAACTAGACAATTTTATGAACTCATTCTCATTGACCCCAAGTCTGTTGATATTACTCATAACACAAACAACGCTAATCCTTCTTACACTCTCTATGCAAAATGTATTGTCAAAAATGTTTTGAATTTCTAACAATGGCAATATCTTTTTCAAGCTAGACAATTCTCCATTCCATTTGAACAAGCCACCAACAATTATATTGACTACCACATGGCTTGGTTTAGAGCTTTCTTCCACAAACCAAAAATTCATTCATGGTTTTCTAACTTTTCATGACCAAGCCCCATTCACATTTCCCATTTGGTTCTATCATTGGTAGACCATGTTTGGTTGTCCTCCCTCTGTCTTACCCTATGAAACCAAGGATAGATGGGACTTCTAGTTGGCAAATACCCCTACCGATGATACATATACCAAAGATGTTCAATTTTTCAGAACCTTTAATATTGCTTGGATTTCCTACTTGGAGTACAGATACTAAAATTATCTTCCTAACTCATTTTCCCTATTAGTTATCCAAATTTATAAGATCAGATGGTGGAATGAGTACAAAACCAAGCTCTGTGAAAAAGAACATATGGAGTATTTTTACAAAATAAAAAAAAAAATACACTCTCCATAAACTTCACACCTTTGATAAATGAAAGGATTCTACACATGGACCATCTACTCCTGCCAAGATGAAGGTCGCTTCATCCTTTACAAATCTCAAACTAAAGTCCTCACACAAAAACAGCAAGATATCCTCCAAGGACCCAAGGATTAACCTGCTATGCGACAAATCTTCCTACCAAAGCTTCTTGACAAAGATGACTCAAACGACGATTCAAGTTCAGGAGAGTCAACTATAAAACCAAGAATCTGTGATCTATAGGGCTCTCAAGATCCTTATGACCCATGATAAATAAAACTAAGGACAAAAGAAAAGAGCTCATAAAGGTCTTAACCCTTGGCAAAAATTAGGGCCATTACCTTTGCGAAAATCTTTCTTTTGCAGGTGCAAACAAAACTGTCGGCAGACACTATTTACTACAGTTCCCCGATAGTACACTATTTTCTATAGTATTTATAAATTACTATTCATGAACACTCTCGAGGACAAAATTTTCAAAACATCTACAGTTTTACTACTTTTGACAAATGCAACCCAACTTTCAGCGCATGACAAATGAAGACAATTGAGCATCATTTCGCCTCTATTATTGAACGGGTTTTAGCTATATATAAGGTAGACATTTCATTTGGAAGAAGCCATCAGAAAATTACTGTAACAAAAAAGAGAAACCTTCTCTGTCTCCTGTTAGAATTTTCTTTGCTCTATTCATTTTACAAATCCCTATACAAGTTTCAAATCGAAAATTTAAAAAAGGTTCATGAACAAGCCAATTACATAAAAGCCATCCTTGATACTATTGCCGAACAGTTGAACCAAGTTTCTACACAAACTAATTCCAAGAAAGAAGTGGACAGCAGTGGTATAAAGCCCTCTCCCTTTACAGAAAGTATTTCAAAACCATTTGTCAAATTAGATAGTATCTCAAAAGCAAATGTTGAGTCCTTGCCCAAAGCGAAAAGGTCAAATTTGGATATCCTTTGTACCATTTCTGAGCAAATCAAAGATCTCGATATCTCTGCCAATAATAAGGCTCTCACTTGCCTTGATGAAACTCGCTAACAAAATGACAACACACCTTCCTCAACAGATGAAGAAGCTGTTACCAGTAGTAGTGACCAAGAACAAGTCATAGCTACCATGCAAAAAACCTTCAGTGAAGAATAAGAGCCTCTTGCTCTTAACAAAATCAATAGCTAGAGAAACGCTGATATGACCGCAAGTGCACGATGGCCTTCTAACTATTCAAGGTCGATCCCATAGAGACTAAGTGAAACTACTGGGTTATGATCCCTCAAGGTATGCTAAGTGAAATTCTAATTTAAATGGTTTCGAATTAACAATTGCAAATAAACTTTTCTAAACCAAATATGAGAAAAACGCCTAAGAATTTTTGTGGTTATAAAGGGAATTAAATCAAAATGATAAATATGTGCCTTTCTCTAATTAGTTAATTTCGAGGAATTGCAACCTATACAGAAATTCAGTCTATTATTTCAAAATCAACTTAATTTGCCTAAACTAAGCAAGTTTCTCTCTTTCAAGCTAATTTGACTTAATCTAAGCTTAAAATTTTCAATTACTTAATTCAAGTCCTCCCAACTTGACAATCTCTCCCTCAAGAGGATGCCACGATAGGTTATAACAAGCAATCCGATAACCAAGTGTCGTCTTTTGAATGTTCACTCTATTGTTTCAAGTGCGCAAGTAAATTTTGACCACAAATCTACTCACAACATATGTAACACCTAAAAGAACAAAATCAAGCCAATCATGAAGATAAGCAAAATTGAACATGATCCAATAATAATTCTACAAACTACTAAATCCCAAGACAAAATAAAACTACTCAACTATGATTAAATTAAACATCTAAAATGATAAATCTAAAGAGAAGAAAAGACAAGAGAGAAGAGAAAAGAGATGCTCAGCCAAGATTACGCTTGAACCATCGTGCAAACCCGGGCTGTAATCTTTGCAAATCTTCCCTTCAACTCTATATCCCTCTCTCTCTAATCTAAACTAATCCTAATCTACTGGAAGACAAGAAAGGAATGGAATGGGATGGATGGGATGATTGCATTTTGCTGCAGAATGGGGCTATTTATGGGCGAGCTTGATTCATCTCAGCCACAAGATGAGGGCAAACGAAGAGGCCAGACGTTATAGGCCTACCATGGATGATGGCATCCACCACAGGTTAACCGTGGTCTGGGCTGGTTCATCATTCTTCTACTTTTCTTTCGCTCCAAGGGCATAGCATCACAGGAGCGTCAGTGGGGAGTCCAAATACACTCATTTATGGGTCAAATATGGGGTAAAAATGTCCAAAACCTACAAAACACAGAAAAACCATACCCAAGCATAAAAAGAGTATGAATTATAACATAAAGCACATAATTTTTCCTAAAAATACAAGAAAATGACCCTAAAATAATGTATATAATAAAATGATGTATACAATAGGCACTTATCAAGCTTTCCCATGCTTAAACTGTTGCTTGTCCTTAAGCAAACACTATATAAAACTGACAAGGGAAGATACATCTAGGACTCAAAACATGAAACCTCTTTAAAGTAGGCAAGTCATAGCATACCACAAGTAAGAATAGTAATCAACGACAACCCCAAGTAGTGTGCAAAACATTTCCAAATTAGGAGGAGAAGGTTTTCGAAGAAGTATAAGACCACAAGCTCGATATCAAACTTAATCACCCTAAAGAACCACAAAGCATATCATGTAAGCACATGGAATTGTAGAGCTAGATGGACCGGTAGAACCTCACTTTTGGGAAATGTGAATCACTCCTGCTTATGTGTCTGAAATATAGCATAGGTTCACTCAAGACTCATTACAAAGATGCAAACTATCATAAGTTTGACAAGACTCTCAAATTTCTCCACCACTAAAATGCAATGTGTACAAGACAATCAGGAGGACTTTACTTGGGTTGTAATGTGGGCTATAAGGGTTAAGGAAAAGGAGTGGACAAATGTATTTGGGCAATGTGTAGGTACTTAGCCAATGATTGGGGAGCAACTTATCAAAATACTAAGAAACCTTGAAGTTCACGAACACTCCAAACCTCAAAATACAATGAACATATCCCATGAATCAATTACATACGAAATGAGTTGACAAAAAAGGAACACAAGCTTTTTACATATCTAATGCCAATCATTGAGTTATTTCTTTTTTTGCTTTTTTTTCCTTTGTTTTTGCAACATGATTTTTTCTTATTGTTTTTTTTCTTCTTCTATTTTTTTTCCCTTGTTTTCCTTTTTTTGGGAAATGAAACAAAAATGCAATTATTGAAAGGCATATGATCACTAACTATCAACTCACAACCGAATACATATATACACAACCCAAACAAGAGGGAACCAAAATAAATGCTCAATATCATCAATCCCTCAACAAACCAACACACCAAAGCCACCTTAAACTCAATTATCCCAAAACCTCCCACTAGATAAATGAAGTGATGCTCCATAGACTTGGCTTAAAGTTAAGAATATGTGTTTAGCAAAGGGCTAATATGAAGGGATCATAACAAAAAAAGATACAAGCTAGGGGGCTAGGAAAGGGGAAATAACATGTAATACAAGGATAGACTATTTGGCTATGTGGCTAAAATCACTAAAGAAAAAAATGCCTCTATCATATCATCAAATGTGCACATACTATTATGGTTTTGAACAAGAACCTAGGTAACTTCTAGAGATACAACATGGAAGAGTCAAAGAAACATGAGACTAAATATAATGATTAGTGTAAATAAATCTCAAAATCTCATGGGATATCTACCAAAGTCACAATAAGCTCATAAAATGACTCAGTGTACAAACATTGGCACATTTAGCTTTCAAACTGGCTTTTCAATCAAAACTCATGAACAAATTGTTAGTTTATAAAATGGATTACAAACTATTTGTTTACTCAAACCTAAAGCAATTCAGACACATTGAAAAATGACAAATTCTATTTTATGCATATTGGATTAGTACAAGTTGCAGTTAAATCTTTTATAAGAAACCATTTTACTTCAAATTGAGGATGATAAACCTCAATTTTTTACTCCAAAACTTCTCAAATGGTATGAAGTAATAATTCCATGAGCTATTGAGCTAAAAGACACCCAATCTACTTCTCATGACAAAGCCAAACAAACGAATGATATTAACCAAGTCACAGAGGAACCTGATGGCCGAGTTCTCTTAAGATTTCGCTCTTTTTATAAACCTACAAATTTCCCTATTACTTCTACTAATAGAAAATCATTTTGTGATTTTCACTCAGAAAGAAGTACCCTTTACGAAGAACCATAAAAATATCGGTTCAGGTCACCCATACCAGAAACAGTTATCAATAATCCTCCATCATCTTCTTCATCAGGAATAGGATATGGATGTACTGTTCTCATAAGAACATATTTTACAATTGATTGGCTTTCCTTAAAGAAGATTATTACTCCACCAGTAATGCTTCCAAGCGCCCATGGTTCGAACAAATTAATAGAAACCTTAGAGAACAAGTTAAAAAGGAATGGATAGCTGACATGCAAAAGCTTGCAGTTAACATCTAATTTTTTCTTTGGTTTCATGGCTTTATGTCAAAAAAAGGGTTTGAATGATGTTTATAAACTTCCAAGTATAAATGTTCAAACCAGCCTTTCAAAAAGTATGACATCTAGCTGATGGCACAAGTATGGTCTTTGTCCATCGTTCCACTCACCAGCCTTTAAAGCTTTTTGTCAAGGAAAAGATTTTTCACGCTTCTACGTACAAAACAAGCCGGGAGGGAGTGGATACCAACACTGTCTGGCTTGGTGATCCCAAAACAGTTCACGAGCAAGCCAATTACACAAACACCATCCTTAATCGTATTACAGATCAACTGAACCAACTTTCTGCAAAAACAAATCTCAAAAAAGAAGTTGCCAGCACCAGTACAGAGTGCTCTTCTACTATAGAAAGTATTTCCAAACCATTTGTCAAATTAGACAGTATTCCCAAAGCAAACATTGAATCTTTCTGCAAAGTAAAAGGCTCAAATTTGGATATCCTTTGTACCATTATAGAGTAATCAAATATCTAGACATTTCTGCCATACATAAGGCTCTTACCTGCCTTAACAAAATTTGCTAACAAAAAGACAGCACATCTTCCTCAACAAATGATGAAGCTGTTACTAGTAGTAGTGACCAAGGAGAGGCCATAGCTACTATCCAAAAACCGTTAAAGAAGAAGAGCTTCTCACTCTTAACAAAATCAGTAACTTGAGAAATGCTAGAATTAAGAATTACTATCTTAGGCCTGCGCCCCCAAATATCCAATATAAAGAAAGAGGGCAATCTACTGATAAAAACTACAATGGTTAATCTATCTGTGGTTGGAACATTGATGGCTAATCAGAGCATGAGGTGCTACCTACTATTGAAGAAATAGGAATAGTAGCTATTGCCTACAAAGTCAATGGATATTCTAGCAAAAATACAGTTACCATGATTGTCTTAGGTTTCTTTGGACAATTAAAGAATTGGTGGGACAATTATCTCACCTTTGAACAAAGGTTAGCAATTCTCAATCACACTATAGGAGAAGTGGATGAACATGGTGAGCAAATCCAAGATGCGTATGAAACCCTAACTCATACCATCACTGTTCATTTTAGCGGTAATCATCAAGAAGGACAAGCTGCAGCCAAAACTGTCCTTATCAACCTAAGATGCCCAACTCTTACTCATTACAGATGGTGTAAAGATGTATTCCTTACAAATGTCTTAACGAGAGAAGATGGCATGCATAGTTTCTAGAAAGAGCGCTTCATTGCAGGCCTACCCAAGTCATTTGAAGAACGAATTCTCTCAAAGCTCAAACAACATTGCGGGACTAATTATATACCTTTCATCTTCTTACATTTGGTATGATATTTGGAGTTGTCAAAAATGAAGGGCTTATCCTTTGCAATGAACTCAAAATTCAAGTGAAATGTGGATCAAAAAAGGCCCAATCCAAAAAGGAAGCAGGAACTTTTTGTGAAGTATTTGGCATTGTAAAAATAGAAGTCCTTCTTTCAAAGCTAAACGAGCTAAGAAAACTATTAGCAAGAGCTTCAAAAGAACAAATTAGGCCTCAAACATTTAGCCTCCAACTTCCAATCCCAAACCAACCTCTTCTAGAACGAAGAAAGCCGGGAAAAAACAAGTCATTTGTCACAAACATGGCAATTGAGGTTACAAAGCCTTTTAATGCAAAACAGAAAAGATCAATGAGTATTTACTGATCAGCCCAAACTCCAAAAGAAGCTTCTAGCTATCATAAAACAGAACTCATATAACACTAACAATCAAAATACTGAAGAAGAAGAATTTGACTATGATTCTTCTCCTATCAAAGCAATCAACGTTATTACAAACGTAAATTAGAAAGAATTCCTACTTGACCTAATAGGAAAGATTTTTGATGATGACACAAAAAAGGAGTATCTGAGCAAGCTTAAAGACTTAATTCTTGAAGAAGAAAAGAAAATTATTACGATTGATATTGAAACTCCCAGCTTAAACAACCTATTTCAAAAACATCGAATACCAAATCCTTTCCAATAACTCATTACAAAAGGCACCCAAATTGAAGTCAACAAGCTGAAAGCTCAAGTTCGAGATCTTAGAGAAGAGATTATTAACCTCAAAGCTACTGATCTAGAGCTCCAGACAAAACTCTCCATCCTAGAGACACAAATTCTGAGTTGCTCAAAAATTCCATGCAATCTTTAAAATATTGAAAATGTTCCTAAGAACGAAGTTTCAGAAGAACAATTTCTTCATACCATATCACAAGTTACCTTCCAAAAGTGGTATTCTATTGCCAAAATAGTAGTCAATAGTTTCTCTATAAATGCAACAGCTGTCATTGACAGTGGAGCTTATAAAAACTGCAAAAGAGAAGGAATCATATCTACTAAGTATTGTGAAAGAACAAAAGAACAATTATGCAGTGCCAATGGAGAACCTTTGAACATCAAATATAAGTTTAATAAAGGTTATTATCAAAATAATGATTATTGTTTCAAAAATATATTTCTGATTGTTCAAAATATCACTGATGACCTAATTCTCAGAACTCCATTTTTAACATAAATCTATCCATTTTATGTTAATGAATCATGGCGTTCACAACAAGATTCTTAGCAAACAAATCTCTTTCAATTTTCTTTCTGCTGTAAAATAGTGTGTAATTTCCCTTTACAAAACTCTTCCATTTATAAACAAGTCAATCTCTTACAGTTAAAACAAAATAAAATTTCCCATTTATAAGAAGAAATCTCCTATGAAAGAATTAAAGAACAATTGCAAAATCCCTCTATTCAATGAAAAATCCTTCACCTTGAAGAAGTCTTTAAGAGAAAAATATGTTCAGATCTTCCCAATGCATTCTAGGAAAGAAAGAAGCATATTATAGCTTTTCCTTACGAAAAGGATTTTGATGAACGAAACATTCCTACCAAAGCCAGACCCACTGAAACGAATTCTGAACTCCTTGATTTCTGTAAAAAAGAAATCCAAAACCTTCTTGAAAAAGGGCTTATTCGACTTTCTAAATCTCCTTGGAGCTATGATGCCTTCTATGTTGATAACACTGCTGAAAGGAACGAAGAGTTCCGAGGCGGGTTATTAACTATAAGCTTTTAAAGAAAGTATTACAATGGATTAGATATCCTATCCCAAACAAAAGAGATATTTTAAATTGATTATTTGAAGCCTAAATATTTCAAAATTCGATATGAAGTCAGGCTTTTGGCAAATTCAAATTTTGGAATTTGATCGCGACAAAACAGCATTCATGTACCATTTGGACATTACAAATGAAACGTAATGCCCTTTGGTTGAAAAAAATGCTCCTTCTGAATTTTAAAACATTATGAATGATATTTTCAACCCTTGTGCTTCTTTCATCATTGTTTACGTTGATGATGTGTTAGTGCTTTCTAAAACTATTGATCAACATTTTAAACTATTGCAGATATTGTTAAATATCAATGAAAGAAACGGACTAGCTATTTCTACTTCAAAAATGGTTTTATTCACAACACGAATTAGATTTTTCAGGAATGATATCTTTCAAGGGACTATTAAACCCATTGTTAGATCACCAACCTTTGCAAAAGAGTTTCTAGATATTATTAAGGATAAAAAACAGTTGCAAAGTTTTCTTGGTCGCATTAATTACATTTCAGATTTTTTCCCTCATCTACAGCAATTGTGTGCTCCCCTGTATAAAGGGCTTAATAAAGGTCCCTAACCCTGGTCTGATATACACACTGACATTGTGAGACAAAGGAAACAAAAGTTTGAGTCTTTACCAAGTCTAAGTATTCCCCATCACTTTGCATTCATGATAGCTGAAACAGATGCATCTGATAAAGGTTATGGAGAAATCCTTAAAAAGAGGATGCATGATAAAGAGCAATCAGTTAGATATCATTCTGGCATTTGGCTCGAGCAGCAACAAAATTTTCTACTATCAAAAGAGAAATTTTATCTATTGCTTTTTGCATTTCCAAATTCCAAGATGATCTATTTTACTAGAATCGATTGCAAATCAGCAAAAGAAGTTTTACAAAAGGATGTTAAGAATTTAGTTTCAAAACAAAATTTTGCCAGATAGCAAGCTATTTCATCCTCTTTCAATTTTGAAATTGAATTTAGCAAAGGAGAGAACAATTCCTAACCAGGTTTCCTTACAAGAGGATTTTTGCAAGGAAAAAATGGCAAAAAACTTTCTATGGAGGATTCACAATGAACAGCAAAGACAATTGTTCTGTTGAACAAAATCTCTTCTCATACAAAATTTCAAACTGCCACATGAACCTTTTAATTTTTTACCTTCGTGACCATGAACTCTACTATACTCCTTTTTCTGGAACTAGATACAATACAATTTTCACCGACTACCAAGAATGGTATGTTTTTGAAGAAATACCTTTTTACCATTGCCTCAAAGTTGGTAAAGCGTATCAAACACTTGTGCAAGATACCACCCAACACTAATCATTATGCCCACTGGATACATTGAAATAAGTAGATTTTTCCTCAGATAATTTGAATATTGGATATCCTTTGAACCACATACTTTTCAATTTGTCTCCAAAATTTTCCCTGATCTTTACATTTGCCCTTTTGACTAATGCAATTCTCATGTTCTAATACCAGTTCGGTATTCCATACAATTTGACACTTCTTGCCTTATTCACACAAAAGATAGGTCACGATGCAAATTTCTACAAGAATACTCTCAATATTAGTAGACCAAAAGTCTCACACAAAATAGCAAGTTATCCTTGAAATACTAAAGGATGACCCTGTAATGTGACAAATCCTTTTACAAAAGCTCCTTGACAAAGACCACTCAGGCGGTGATTCAAGTTTAGCAGAGTCAGCTTCAAAACCAAGGATCTATCATCTACAAGACTCTCAGGATCTTTATGATCTGTGACAAAACAAAAATAAAGACAAAAGAGAAGAGGCCATCAAGGCCTTGACATGTGGCAAAAATTAGGGTCAGTATGTTAACGAAAATCTTTCTTTTGCAAGTGAAGACAAAAATATCGGCAAACACTATTCAGTACACTTCCTCGATAATGCACTGTTCATCTACTGTCTTGATAAATTACTATTCATGAATAGTTCTCAAGGATAAAAATTTTCAAAAGATCTATAGAGTAATGCAACCTAACTTATGGAGCATGACAAGTGAAGACAATTAGAGCCAATTACACAAACACCATTCTTAATACCGTTACAAAACAATTGAACTAACTTTCTGTAAAAGCTGATTCCAAAAAAAATTTTCTAGCACCAGTACAAAACCCTCTCCCTTTGCAGAAAGTATTTCCAAGCCATTTGTCAAATTAGGCAGTATCCCCAAAGCAAATGTTGAGTAATTTTCCGAAGCGAAAAGCACAAATTTGGACATCCTTACTACCATTTATGGGCAAATCAAAGATCTCAACATCTTTGCTAAAAATGAGGCTCTTACATGCCTTAACAAAACATGCCAATGAAATAACAACACACCTTCCTCAACGGATGATGAAGCTGTTACTAGTAGTAGTGACCAAGAAGAGGTCATAGATACTATCCAAAAGACCTTCAAAGAAGAAGAAGAGCCTTCTGCTCTTAACAAAATCAATAATTGGAGAAATGCTAGAACTAGGAATTATTATCCTAGGCCTACTCCTCTAGATATCCAATATGAAGAAAGAGGCCAATTCATTGATAGAAACTACAATGGTTAACCTATGTGTGGTTGGAATAATGATGGCAAATTAGAGCATGGAGTGTTATCTACCATTAAAGATATGGGAATAGCAGCTGCTGTCTACAGAGTCAATGGATGCTCAAACAAAAATGTTGCTATCTTAATTATCCTAGGTTTCTCTAGACAATTAGAGAATTGGTGGGACAATTATCTCACTTGTAAAGAAAGGTTAGCTATTCTCAATCGCACTGAAGAAGAATTGGATGAACATGCTAAACAAATCTAAGACGCGTATGAAACTCTAATTCAAGAAGGACAAGCTGCAGCCATCACTCTTCATTTCATTGGCAATCCTCAAGAAGCACAAGCTGCAGCCAAAACTGTCCTTATCAACCTAAGATGCCAACTCTCGCTGATTATAGATGGTATAAATCTTTACCAATGTCTTAAAGAGAGAGGATGGCATGCAAAGTTTCTGGAAAGAGCGATTCATTGCAGGCCTACCAAAGTTGTTTGGAACAAAAATTCTCTCAAAACTCAGGCAACATTGTGGGACTGATGATATCCCTTTCCATCTTCTTACATTTGGTATGATCTTTGGTGTTGTCAAAAATGAGGGGCTTATCGTTTATAATAAACTCAAAATTCAAGCAAAATATGGATTAGCAAAGGCCCAATCCAAAAATGAAATGGGAACTTTTTATCAAGCATTTGGCATTATAAAAATAGAAGCTCCTTCTTCCCACGCTAAACGAGCTAAGAAAGCCATTGGCAAACGATTCAAAACTGCAAATCAGCCCTTAAACATTTCACCTCCAACTTCTGATCCCAAACCAACTTCTTATAGAAAGAAGAAGGTCAGGAAAAATGGATGTCATTTGTTATAAATGGGACAAACCAGGTTACAAAGGCTTTCAATGCAAAATGGAAAAGAACATCAATGAGTTAGTTCCTGATCAGCCTGAACTCCAAAAGAAGTATCTAGTTGTCATAGCACAAAACTCATCTGACATAGATAATAATGTTGATTACTATCAAAACTATGAAGAAGCAGAATTCGACTATGATTCTTCTCCTATCAAAGCAATCAACATTATTACAAACAGAAATTAGAAAGAATTCCTACTTGAACTGATAGGAAAGATTTTTGATGATGGCATAAAAAGGAGTATCTGAGCAAGCTTAAAGACTTAATTCTTAAAGAAGAAAAGAAAGTCATTAAATTTGATATAGAAACTCTCAGGTTCACCAAGCCATTTCAAAAATATCCAATACTAAATCCTTCCGGTAACTCACTACAAAAGACATCCAAATTTAAATCAATGAGCTGAAAGCTCAAGTTTGAGATCTTAGACAAGAGATTATTAATCTCAAAGCTACTGATCTAGAACCCTAGACAAAATTCTTCATCCTTAAAGCACAAATTCCGAGTTCCTCTAAATTGTAGGCAATCTTCAAAATATTAAAAATGTTCCTAAAAATGAAGTCTCAGAAGAACAATTTCTTCATACCATATCTCATGTTACCTTTCAATATATTAGTCAATGGTTTCTCTACAAATGCAATAGTTTTCATTGACGGTGAACCTGATTAAAACTACATAAGAGAAGGAATCATATGTACTAAGCATTATGAAAGAACAAAAGAACAATTATGTAGCGCCAATGGAGAACCTTTGAACATTAAATATAAGCTTAATAAAGGTTACATTCAAAAAAAATGGGTATTGTTTCAAAAATATATTTCTAATTGTTCAGAACATTATTCATGACCTAATTCTTGGAACTCCATTTTTAACACAAATCTACCCATTTTATGTTAGCGAATATGGTGTTCATACTAAGATTCTTAGCAAACAAATATCTTTCAATTTTTGTTTTGCTGCTAAATGGTGTGAAGTTTTGCTTTTATAAAACTCTTCTATCTGTAAACAGGGCAATCTCTTACAGTTAAAACACAATCAACATTATAACATTTACAGATTTTTTTGAGGGTTAATGAAAGAAACGAATTGGCTGTTTCTGCCTCAAAAGTGGTTTTATTCGAAATATAAGTTTGACTTCTTAAGCGTGATATCTTTCACGGGACTATTAAACCCACTGTTAGATCTCTCTCCTTTGCAAACAAATTTCCTGATGTCATTAAGGATGAGTGTCAATTGTGAAGATTTCGTGGTTGCCTTAATTACATTTTAGATTTTTTCTCTCATCTACAACAATTGTGTGCTCTCTTGTATAAAACACATAGGAAAAGCGCTAAACCCTGGTTTGATATACACACTGACATTATCAGACAAATCAAACAAAAGGTTGAGTCTTTACCATGTCTAGATATTTCCTATCACTCTACATTCATGATAGTTGAAATAAATGCATCTGATAAAGGTTATAGAGGAATCCTTAAATAACAGATGCATGATAAAGAACAATTACTTAGATATCATTCTGGCAGTTGGCTCGGTCTACAACAAAATTATTCTACTATCAAAAGAGAAATTTTATCTATTGTTCTTTACATGTCAAAATTCCAAGACGATCTATTTTACAAAAAATTCTTTCTTAGAATTGATTGCTCATTAACAAAAGGTGTTTTACAAAAGGATTTTAAGAATTTAGTTTCAAAACAAAATTTTGCTCGACCACAATCTTCCTTCGATTTTGAAAATGAATTTATGAAGGGAGGGAAAAATTCCACACCAGATTTCATCACAAGAAAATTTTTACAGGAAAGGGATGACAAAATTAATTATTATGTAGATTTCACGATAAGCAAAAGGACTAAGGCAAAGGTATGTAAAAGACGATGACCATAAAATCGTTCCTACAAAAAACACCTTTTTACCAATGATAAATTTTCCTCCATTATCTTATAAAACTGTTGTGACAAATTCTCTTGGAAAAAATTCTTGTGACAATTACTTCACCTGATACACTGAACACCTTTTTCTTAATAGCTACAAAATTACCCTTACAAATCTTCTTATTCGAGATTTAGTTCAAAGAAACATTGGTGACTCTCCTTACCTTTGTGACCATCTACAAAAAACCAGACAATTTTATGAACTCATTCTCATTGACACCCAATCTATTTATATTACACATACCATAGACAACGCCAATCCTTTTTACGTTCTATATTCAAAATGTATTATCCAAAATGTTATGAATTTCCAACAATGAAAAGATCCTTTTCAAGCTAGACAATTCTGTATTCCATTTGAACCAGCAAACTACAATTATGGTGACTACCGTATGGCCTGGTTCAGAGCTTTCTTCCATGAACCAGAAATTCATTCATGGTTTTTTAACTTCATAAAAATGCCCTATTCACATTACCTATTTGGTTCTATCATTGGTGGACCATGTTCGGTTGTTCTCCTTCTGTCCTACCCTGTGAAGCCAAGGATGGATGGGATTTCTAAACCACAAATACCCTAGCCTATGATACCTATACAAAAGAAGTCCAATTTTTCAGAACCTTTAACATTTCTTGGATTTTCTGCTAGAAATACTGATAGAAAAATTATCTTCCTAACTCTTTTCCCCTGTCAATTGTCCGAATCTATAAAATCAGATGGTGGAATGAGTCAAACCAAGCTCTACGGAAAATAAAATGTGGAGTATTTTTGCAAAACAAAAACCAAAAAATACACTCTCCATAACCTTCACAACTTCGACAAACGAAAGGATTGTACACTTGGACCATCTACTCCTGCTAAGATGGAGGTCTCTTCATACTCTACAAAATCTTAGACTAAAGGTCTCACACAAAAACAATGAGATATCCTCGAGGTAGTTAAGGATGACCCCGCTATGCAACAAATCCTTTTAGAAAATCTTCTTAACAAAGACGACTCAAACGACAATTCAAGCTCAGCAGAGTCAGCTACAAGACCAAGAATCTATGATCTACAGGATTCTCAAGATCCTTATGATCTGTGACAATTCAAAAACAAATAGAGAACAAAGGAGCCCATAAATGTCTTGACCTTGGGTAAAAATTAGGGCCATTATCTTAACAAAAAACCTTTCTTTCACAGCTGAAGACAAAACTACCCGTACACACTATTCACTATAATTTCTCAACAATACACTATTCATCTACAGTATCGATAAATTACTATTCCTAAATAGTTCTCTAAGACAAAATTTTCGAAAGATCTATAAAGCTACTATCTTTTGACAATTGCAACCTAACTTTCGATGTATGACAAAAGAAGACAATTGAGCATCATTTTGCCTCTATTATTGAGCTCCTCTCAGCTCTATATAAGGCAAACATTTCATTTGGAAGAAGGCATTAAAAAAATACAGCAACCAAAAAGAGAAACCTTTTCTCTCTTCTCTTAGAATTTTCTTTGCTCTCTCTATATTACAAATCCCTGCACAAGTTTCCAATTGACAATTTGTAAGTTAATATTATTACAAAAGTATCTATAAGTTTTCTTAGTTTTCTTATAGGTGGTCAACTCCTTCTTCAAGAAGGAGGACCATCTAGTGACCTTCAAGAGCAGCTCTTGTAAGACCCAGATTGACTACTTCCTAATGAGGAAGGAGAATCGGCGATCATGTAAGGACTGCAAAGTGATTCCCAGTGAGTGTCTGGGAACCCAACATAGGTTGTTGGTTTTAGATGTAGTGTGCAAGTATCCTGGGAGGCGGCAGAGGAGAGTCGAAGAACCCAGAATAAGGTGGGGGACCCTCACAAAGGACAAGGTGGGGCCAATAGCAGAAAGAATAACCGAGGAGAAAGCCTGGAGAAGGGCAGAAGACGCCGATTCGATGTGGGAGGCTATGGCGGACTGCATCCGAAGGTCAGCTAAGGAAATCCTAGGTATTTCCAGGGGAGGCGGCACCAAGATGGAGGGCAGTTGGTGGTAGAACGAAGAGGTTAAGGAGAAAGTCAAGGCAAAAAAAGAGGCTTACACAGAGTTCATGGGCAGCAACTCGGAAGAAGAGAGGGAGCAAAAGGAGATTAGATATAAGGTGGCTAAGAAGGTAGCCAAAAAGGCTATGGCCGTGGCAAAGAGTCGGGCGTTTGATAGATTGTATCATAGATTGGGGACGGAGGAAGGGGAGAAGGAGGTTTTTCAACTGGCCAGGGTGCGGGAAAAGAAGACCAGGGATTTGGGAGTGGTGAGCTGCCTCAAGGACGAAGAGGGGAAGGTGTTGACTGAGGATGTTGAGATTAAGGAGAGAT
>NCQV01076120.1:3000-13595 GCA_002740545.1 Lophocereus schottii | reverse complement strand
GCTGGGAAGTTTCTAAATTAATAATTGATAGGACGAAACAGAATTGTTGGTTATATATTGGTTATGGAACGTCGATCGCAGGAGTAATTGAGGCCTCACATGCTCACTGTAAGTTAGCTACCGCAAGATGCCAAGGACTAAATTAAAGGCGATATGACTCATATATACTATTAGCAAATGAAATTTGCATCCGTCAGGTCCTACCAACTCTGCCGTACCCTATTCTAAATAGAAAACCTATGAAAATGACCTCCAAGGAAAAAAAAAACGAAGTTAATTACTTGAAAACGAAAAGAGTGATATATACTACTCAAGAGGTCATTTTATACTGCCTTGTTTCGCCATTTGCATTGGTAGACATCTTATCAACGTTGGTGATATGAGTGTCACGCTTTAGGGATCAAAAGGCATAACGAGCAGACTGAAAGATATCTATTTTAACTTATATGGCTCGAGAGCTATCATTGATTACTTGGTTCTGGTGACCCTTTTATTGGAAGCAAGAGGCAATGGTGAAGGATAATATAGAATAATCTTATCATATTATATCTATATTGTATGCACATATATATATATATATATATATATTTGTGTATAGTGTAAGTATAATCGACACAGAGGATGACACGTGCTGGAGAACTAACTTAACCACAAGTTTAGGCTAATGGTTAAAAGTTTAAGAATATGTTTTATACTTTAACACAACGCCCCATGAGTGTCACTTGGACTTGAGATGTGCATATTGCAAGGGTCTTTCCTTACCCTTACCATGTCCCACAACCAACTGAAGCTAATTGTTTGGTTGAATTGATACTTAAACATGATATTAGAGTCATTTTTAGCAAGAGGTCTAATGTTTGAATCTCAATAACCCCCGTATATATTTAGTAATTAAGCAAGTTAAGAATGAGCATTTGTAGTAGCCACACTTCGAGCCTAAAGAAAATTTGCATAAGGGGACATGTTAGTTGTTAGAGTGTAAATGTCATTTCCGAGCTTTTAACCATTTAGTGAACCTTTTGATTGAATTGGTTCTTAGATATCATATAAGATGCTACATAAGATAAGAAGACTCATTAAGATAACCACATAAAGCTCTCTAGCATATAGGATAGAGGCAAACCTAATGCATCATTAATTCAATCAAGACAGTAAGTGTTCACTTGTGTGACTTAACTAATTAGTAATATAATTTGATCTTTAAAAAATATGAAATTTGACAGCGAAATGATGCAAATGTAAAAAAAATAAAACGAAAATAGGCTGATTATTGCAACATTAAGAACGCATGATAAGATATGTCTGATGACGTGACATGCATGGTCCTACTTTCAAAGTCACGTGATCATCTATATTTATAACTAAGGCTGACAAAAATTTAGGTCCACGTCAAATCTAGGTCAAATAAATATGATAATATATAAATTCAGGCTGAATATTGATGTTCGATATCCAGTTTTTCAGGTCGGACAAATAGTACGAGTACAAATTTCAATTAGAATCTGGAATAAAAATTCAGACGAAAAATTTACAACCATCCCCAATTTTTTCCGAGTTCCACAAATTTGAATAATTGGATCGAACAAATTACCAACACTATTTATAACCTAGCTTGGACCACCATTCTAGAGGAGATGAAGTACAGAGATTGGGAGAGATCAATCTAGTTGAAGAAAAGAGATTAATGGAGACATATCTCTTCCTTTTAATTCATGTGATTCTCAGTCTACCATTCTCTTTATGAATGGCATTGATTACTTTATAATTTCAAAACCTATATGCATAGACTAAATATAATAGTATTGCGTCCTAAACATCAATTTTTATACTAGCAACAAATATCCGACAATGATCCTTCACACCACTCAATTTTTTACACTAGCAATAAATATCAAAACAGAAAACGGCCATTGACTCCAAATTGCTTGTCTTATAAGTATCCTGTCTGACCTCTCTCTTTGTAGCCTAGGTGACTTAACTGTATCAATTTTTTTTTTTAATAGAAAGCGAAGATTTATTAATAAAAAGTCATATAATATGATATTGATGATGTACCTGTAATATGCAAGAAAGAAAATTCTAGGAAAATTACCATAAGAAGGAGATCAAAATTATTAAAAGAAGACAATAATTCCAGTAAATACTAGATATAATTAATGAAAATTAAATAAAAGGAACTTGCAAGTGATGATAAGGCCAGAAGCAGCCTCAATAACTTACAAAAAAAGAAAAAGACAATACACAATTAAGGTTTGAGAGATGACCAGGAGACAGTGGCGTGAGAGCTGATGGGTATGATCACGGCTTGCCAGATCATGCCCAGTTCGAATTATACAGTTTTATTCTTTTATTGTGATGTTGCGTTTCATTCGTCGGAATATTCTGCACACTTGTTTAAGATTATGTATTTTTAAGTACTGAACTCTCTCACATAATAGGAGTATTATTTTTCGTAGGCTGACATACTCAATAATAATTTTAGATCAATGCTATTTTATTTAGTTAGCTTCTTCTGCATGAGCATAGACCTTAACATTACTTACAAAAGCTTCTATAAAGTCTTTATTCGTCAACATACTTGTGTTTCATAATGAAAAAAAAACATCCTAAGACAGAAGCAAGTGTATATATTGTATATATCTTTATAATTTTCTCGGAATATTTGTATTCTAAACCAAAATTACATTTGCATGTCGTATTATAAAATATTCACATTTCGTACGAGCTAGCATTTAACAGGAAAAAAACCACTTCCTAACAACTTTTCCTTCTTAATTTGTGTCAATATAGTAGTTGCATTGCCTGGTATATTGGTTAAATTTACAAATTTCTCCCTCATCTCCATAATAAAAATCTAATTATTTGCAGTAATTAATTCATAAGCTGGTTGTACATAATGTGATGTCCACTCTTTATGCCTGTCTTTATCACAAAAACGCTTCGTCTGCAGCAACTAGTAACATTAAACTAATTTGAATATAGGTAGCAGCTTCAAAGGTGCTACAAGAGACTTGCAACTACATAAGGCATTTGCAGAGGGAGATTGATGACCTTAGCGATCGTTTATCACAGCTTTTGGACACTGTAGATGCTGACAGTGAAGAAGCAAGAATCATAAGGGGTTTACTTAATTAGAATTCTCTTCTACTCAATGCCTATTGTCATATACATTTGCTAGAGATGAGATTTTCTTATGGGATTTGGCACTCTGTTAATCAATTAGCATCGCTAGTTGCAAGAATGAGTACCTAAATCTAGTGGCTTGTAATTATAACCTGTAATAGTAATAATCCTGATAATAATAAGGGTTCTCACTCGTATAATTAGTTAATTCATGTAGATTTTTGATTAGTCTCAGTATGCTCATTTTTTGACTGACTTTACCGTGTTAAATGAAGGACGAAAGGTTATTGCTTTCCAATTTTCATTCTTTTTCCACAGTATCGGAGACTTCATTGGCTGTGATCTGATTTCTGATAGTGTTTAACTTATTTCTGTAATATTTTCTTTATTTTTGTTGATTGGTCCATCTTTTGCTTCGATGGATGAATCTGAAAATTCCTTAAACAATTAAAGACAACGTTTTTCTGGGCCAGTTGTTCATCTAAATCTCTAGGTACTGTTTCAACTTCAAAAAGGTCAAGAAAAGCTTCAATTTCAACAGTTTAAAATGAAGCACATGCGGTAGTATGAGGAATATACAGATGATGAGTCTTACCCCTTCTTAAGTCAAAGATATCAATTACCGCTCAAGAAATAGATGCCAGATGATGAGAATATAAAGAGAACGAACCAATGTCACTGTGAGTGCTTTAAGACTTCAGGGCTTTCTATGGAAAGGTGCTTCAAACCTTATGGCTATCCATTAAATCTCCCGTAGGGACTCAATACAAAGCTCTTCAACAGGATTTATGTGTCCACTCTGAACACGAGTACAGTACAGTAAAAACCTTGCTGTAGTCAAACTGTTTCCGAGGCAACAGAATACACATATCATTATGTTAGTAAACCTCCTTGACTGGTAAACGCTTGCATCTTCTTTCTGCAGCGGATGTTGATGGAGAATTGATAGTAGGGCTTCTCATTATTGTTAGAAGAATAGGTTGTGGCTAACACGAGAGAACTTATCTGATTCAGGAACAAAAGGCAAAGCCGTGGTGTGGTAGACCACTACCTCAAAACCGAACCCCCCTGCGAACTACACGCCAGGGACTCGTGAGCAATGAATCTCGAGGGAAACACAGCTAGTTTTCCGAACAGTGTATTGGAGCAAACAATTGTGATGATCGTTGATCAATTACAGGCATGTTTTGCTTGACTTATGAGAAACACTTTTTGGTGCTCATTGCTAAGTAATATTTGCTTAACCATGCTGAAAAATGTCGAATCATTAAAGGAAATACAATTATGTATTTTCAATATCTACTTGGCAGTGTTGAATTATGCTAAATCGTACTCAATTATGCTAAATCGTACTCAATTATGCTAAATCATGCTGAATTGTGGTGACTTATGCTCAAATATGCTAAATGCCTACAATAAGTCCTTACCACAAGTTGAGAAGAACATGACTTACCTAGACCAGATAGTTTAGGAGAAGGTTTAGAAGAAGTGTGTTACCACGTGTTTAAGGCTAAAGAAAGTGGCTCAATTTACAGATGATTGTGACTGTAGAAAGCAAAAGGCAAAAGAGCTGATTTGTAGAGAGAAATCAACAATAATAATAGTAGCAAATAATTAGGCTAAATCTATAAACTATCATATTGCAATGGTTACTTGCCAAAATTAACTAACTGATTTTGACCCAAAAGATTAAGCCAATGCCTGGCTCAATAGTGTCGGCGGTGTGTAGTGTGTGGTCTAGAGATTCTTCTACCCACTTGCTTTCTAGGAAGTCATGAGAGGTACATGCAGTTTGAAAAAGTTTCATGTGTGACATTTAAAAGTAACCCACTTAAAAATAGGTTTCTTTCTCTGTCTTTGAAGCAAATTCCAGCAATCCCCCACATGATACAAAGGAAATGATAACAAATAATAGGAAGTTCTTGTGTAATAGAAGAAAAATGTCCAGCAATCCCCCACATGATGCAATGTCTTTTGGACTTGAATTAGTACCTAGTGTTCACAACTATGTCTTACATGCATTAGGGTGGAAAAAATATTGTACCCGAATAGTGTTTGTAAAGATCAAACCATGCACACTCATTTTTTCTTAAAATCAAAGATCCTTGCATAATGTTGACACATTATAGCTCTTGTATCAATACATGGATTCTCATGAATGTTGTAGGGAGTCCCTAGCAAGAAAACTTTGATGGAGGGAGGGGGGCATCAATCCCCTACATTCACTTAGGTGAGTTCCACAATTGTATACTATCATGCACCAACATTAAGGTTATGGGCTCATTAAGAGCCAGAGGTTCACCCTTAAGACAATTGACAGTAAATGAAAATACTACTTGTTTCACTCATAATAATGGTTTGTAGTACAGAATTTTGAGTTAGTTCATGATTTCGTTTAACCTATTAAACTTAAACTCTTGTCTAAGATCGGCATATATCATGATTCACTCAATGGGCTTACGCCCGATTCCTTGTATTGATGCCAGTGCTACACTTCTACAAAGGCCTTCGGTGAAAGGATCTATAAGATTCCTTTCTAATTTTACGTACTCAAGTAATATCAGATTATCGATTATCAGATTTCTTACAATTTTATGCCTTAAACGAATACGTCTCCTCTTTCTATTGTAGGCTTCTTGTTAGCCACTCCTATAACTGCTTATGAGTGATAATGCATGGATACTGATGGAGGTGGCTTCACCCGCAATGGAACATCTACTAGGAGGCCTTTTAGCCACTGTGCCTCATGACTCGCTAGTTCTAAAGCAATAAATCAGATTCCATTTTTGATTGAGCAACACAAGTTGGTTTGGATGCTTTCCAAGATATATCACAAATAGCTAGAGCAAACACATAGTCACGGGGTGAATTAATCTCATCATTATGAGACACCTAGTTAGCATCACAATAACCCTCTGACACAATAGGAGTTGTTTTAAAATGCAATTCCTAATTAATGGTCCCTTTCAAAAATTTCAATTTTCTAATTAGGGCATTCCAATGATCATTGCTGAGTTTTTGTGTGTGTATCTATCAACCTACTCACAACATAAACTATATTAGGATGAGTATAGTTCATTAGGGACATCATACTACCAATTATCTTGATACACTCACCTTGTGACACGCGTTCACCTTTATTCTTTTGCAAGGGATGCTAGGATCATAAGAGGTTCTTACCGGAGCACAGTCAAATTGATTAAACTTTTTGAGTATCTTTTCAATATAGTGAGATTGGTTAAGACTTATACCCTCTTTGATTCTTTGTTATCTTAATGCTAAAAGTAACATCTGCCTCTCCTAAGTCTTTCATGTCAAAGTATGCAGTAAGAAAATATTTAATAGCATCAACAACATCCAAGTTTGTATCAAAGATAAGCATACCATCCACATATAAACAAATGATTACACTACAATGCTTATCATTTTTTGAATACAACATACATCAGAACCATTGATATGAAATTCATTAGAAGGAAGGGTGGAGTCAAATGTTTCATACCACCGGTTTGGAGCTTGCTTTAGTCCACATAGAGGTTTGACAAGTTTGCATACCTTATACTCTTGTACAGGAACAACAAAGCCCTCTAGCTGCTTCATTTATCTCTTAAACAAGGTCACCATTTAAGAACACACTTTTAACATCCATCTGGTGCACAATAAGATTATGAATGAATGCTATTGCTATTAATGCATGAATGGTAGCAACCGTAATTATAGGGGAGTAGGTATCCAAGTAGTCTATACCTTTTTTCCCGTTAAACCCTTAAACTAGAAGTCTAGCCTTAAACTTATCTATTGTTCTATTAGTTCTCAATTTTGTTTTGAATATGCATTTACTACCAAGTGTTTTGCAACCCCTATGAAGGCCAGTGAAAGTCCAAGTCCCATTGCCAATGAAAGACTCTAGTTTACTATCAACAACCCCTTTCTAGACATTATAGTTTATGGACTTCAAAACTTCCTTAGAAGTCTTTGGGTCCTTCTCTATGAACTACACATTCACAATTTTGCTCATTTAATAGATCTATATCTACTAAGAAAGCTTTGATAAAGTTAGGTCCAGAGCTAATCTTAGTTCTAGCCATTTTAATCTAAGATTCTTAGTCCAGATCACTAAATGATGAAATATCATAACTTTATATAGATGCAACAAGAAAATACTTATCCATAGAAGTTTTCATAAAAAAATGTGATAAAAACTATGTAGATCTATAATGCCCCCAAATTAAACATGTTTTACTGTTTGCATTTTCCTTAATAAAACCCAGAATTAGGACTAATAAACTTGATGATAGGGTGTTACCGCCATCCAAAAGGACAAGACTTGAAGTTACTAGAAATAATATAATTAGGCATAGCTTCCTCCATACACATTCACACATTAGCAAACCATATACAATCAGTTGTTAACCCACATATGGTTTATACACCACAGTAAAGCAATTCACTATATAATCTACTCCTCCATCCATTGAAAATTTCAAAATACAGCTCCAAAGTATGCATATACTATATCATTGTTGATCTCTTCAGATTTTCTTACTCAACTTATTCTTGTTAGCTGGTTTGCTAGCATAAGGGGCGATTCACTGAGCATTTATCTAAAATAAAACATGAAAAATATTTCGAATTATGAGCTGATTTTCATCCCATGCATTCCTGTATTATTAAATAATCTCTACATAAATTAGTTGGGCATACGCTTTGCAATTCATTTTAAGTTAAAATATTGAATGAGATGAATGTCAACTACATTACTAGTTATTATCTGATAGTGAATCCCTTATAACTACTACGATCTATAGATAGGTGTACACCTGCCAAGCCAATTGAAGGACTTGGCTTGAAGCTACGCGGGCAGCTAAAGGGTAATGCCCTATAATTGATAACAGATAGGGTCGTTAATTATGTGATAAATTACTGATTAAATTGATTCATTACTTACCAAAACATTTTACTTTTGATAAATACATGTTGATTTCTAAAGATACAAACAATGAAAGTACGTAAAATCTTTAAAATGCAATCTCATTCGATAATACTTATGGACACCGGGAAACAATAGACTAGGCCTTGTTTCTTCTTAAGAAATGCAATTATAGGTAAATGCAGTTAGTAAACAATATTCACTCCCATAATTTGTAACTTTAATGGAAATTGATTAATGAAAAGGGCATCCACGATTCAAACAATTCAATATAAGATACGTTACACTAAAATGATTTCAAAACCAAATAAGTAAAGGTCATTGAACTAGAAGTGAAACAAGTTGGAGCAAAATAGAACAAAATAAACTAATTGAGGTGATAATGAAAAGAATTCAATGGATATCAATGGAATGTGGGTTTTTGATATTTGAAATGGATAATAAAAGGTTTTATTCCAGGAGAGGTGTTGTAAGGTTCAGGAAAGCTCATATAACTTTAGGTTGGCCCGATAGACCCCAAGCTTGTGTCATTACCTCCCCACTTCTTAAATTTCATTCTCATGCCTATCTAACTCGGTTTTATAACCCAATTAAGCTTCTATACATAATCAAACTTGTTGATCTCACTAAACTTTATAATTTCTTGGCAATATCCATAATTATATAGAAACTCCTGAGAATATTTTCAAATGTCACGATTTTTTTCTTTTCTCATATTATCGTTTGAAAGTTTACTGTAGAAAATATATATCTTTCATCCCCGACCTCCAGTTGAGCTATAAAGCCCCATGAAAAGCTTAAAAAGTTCCTTAAAACTTTCATTCATAGTGCAAAATATAATTCCCACAATAGGGTTCCTAAAATTGGGTTAGAACACAACTGTGCACAGCTTTGATCTATCCTGTCCAGTTCTAGCAAAATGGCCATAAATTTTTTCACAGAACTCGAATTAAAGTGATTCAAAAGGCATTTGAAAGATAACTCATTGGTCTACATATCTGCCAAAAATGATAATTTTTCAATGGGCAGAACATTACTAGTTTATTCATGAACTGTCCCCTATTTTAGGTCTCTTTACTGGCCTACTGTTCTTGTTTTTCCCCTTCTCTCCACATAATCGCCCTCTAAAATCTCTCCTTAAAATCAGTAAACAATACTTTATTCTTCTAATCATCTTACATAACCATGTTACTTTAGCACACTCGATAATTATCTTTATATATTCTTTAATTTTTCTCTGTTCAAAAACACTTAAAATACATCCGTAATCACACTTATTTGCATATATGAGCTAAATAACCTATTTTAATCCATTGGAGAAATTTTCCATAATTCAATACTTTTTGCTAATTCACCTCAGGTCATTTTCCAAGTCAAACAACATATCCAAGATTCATTTTACATCAAAGTATATACAAATAACATGCTTGATTCCAAGAATAATCCAAACCATGCATAATCACCAAAATCCTAACTTATGATCAACTTATTTTTGCATTTAACTCATCCAAAATCAACATAAACATCAACTAATACTTATTTCTATCAAAATAACATGATGCATGATCAAATCTAACATAAACCAAAGCTAAACAAGATTAAGTTAGGGTGTATAACTCGCTTGGTTATCAAAGGGAGAGATGGAGATGGTGCTTCATGTGGAAGGGTATTTGGGTGGTGGCTAGTGGTTGGTGGTTGGAGGGTGGCTGGTTGGTGGTGCAGGGTGGCTGGAAGGTGGCAGATCAGCCAAGGTTGGGGGGCCTGCCGTGTACATGGGAGGAAGAAGGGGAAGAGAAGAATGCTAGTTGTTTCTTGGTTGTTTCTTCTTGACTTTATCTTGACAAGTTTGGCTGATTTTATCCACTCAAAAAGTGGCTTTTTGCTAATGATAATGAGGCATAATGAGGGTAATACACCAAAATTTTAGGGGCACAATTTGAGCCCAAAATTAATTGTTTCGCAATTCGGGTCCAAATGAATTGGACCAAACTTAATGAATTTGGGTCCAAAATTTTGCATGGTTAAAAATTAATGTTTTGTGACATTATAAAGAATAATTTATCACCTAATCATATTTACCAGGGCCTAATATCGATTCACTCGAAATTATTATATAAATGAAACTCGAATTGCGAAGTGGGGTCCAAAATTAAATTTTCCAACTGGGATGATTAAATGAGATAAATAAATATAAAAAATTAATAACATAGCTTAATTAAATAAATAAATACAATTTAGGGTTAGACTATTACAACCTTCCTGCCTTAAAGAGTTTCGCTCTCGAAACTTATGAACTTTGTCAAAATATGCAAGGTTATCTCAAATAAGCATGGCTAATTGGCTTTAACTTCTTCCTCAGTTTTACAAGTGGCTTCTAAGGAGGTATAATTTGGCCAAAGTACTTCGACTAAGGGTATTTGCTTGATACGTAGCTGCTTAATCCTGCAATCTAGTATCTGGATTGGGTGCTTTTCAGACTTTGGATCTCCGGTAACTTCGATGGGTTCAGATGCTATAACATTGTTAGGATTGAGAATATATT
>NCQV01076100.1:6982-25961 GCA_002740545.1 Lophocereus schottii | reverse complement strand
AATGTTATTCGATAAATCACTGACGTGTAGGGAAGAAGCAGAGGAATGGAATTAGTCAATGCTATACACAAAACTTCGAATTCAGTATAAATTCAAAATTAGGTTTTGAAGTACTTATATTTTTTAAAACTATGTAAGGATTATAGAAATGTATCTTAATTCATATTGTTTCAAAGGAAGACTGAAATGTTTTTTTTTGAAAAAAGGTTAGTGGCGATAAATAATAATTTGAAATCCACCGATGATATTTTTTATGTCAATAAAAATTAGATCAGAATATAACACCTGAATATTACCAACTCGAAAAATTGCAATTACAACTCAAGTTACTAACTATGATATGAATTATTTTGTCTTTTGATTATCTATGATATTGCAAAACCCGTCCATAAAAATTATAAGATTAGATATGTAATTAATATATTCACCGTAATCTATTAATAACGTAATGATAATTGTTAAATTTTTGGTACACTAGAATTCATGTTGTTTCCACATCTTTGACCTACAAAAAGAGGAAAAAATAATGAAAAATTTGCACTTCGGTCCCTTGTGATTTGGTGTATTAATTTTCGGACCTCACGAACTTTGGAAATAATTTTCGGAGCCTATGAGGTTTGGTGTAAATGATTTTTGGAGTCTTAATATTTATTACTAGGTCCTTAAAGGACTTTAAATGCAAATACTTCAAAGTTATGGGCTGTGTTGCAAAACTAAACTTATATTTATATTTAAACTTCTTATAATGATTTTAATGATACTAGTTATCACAAACTACTACTTATATCATAAATATTATATTTTTTGTGATTAACGGCCCATCATGCTTAAACGAAAATAATTTAAACTTAATTAAAGAGTTTCGACAATTACCCGAACTTAGTCAGCTTGGATTCCGGCGTTCTTCTAGCTTCCGATTTACAGAGATTGCTAATCTCAACCACTCCTTCCTTAGATCGGGCACAATATAGATTCGTTTCGTTTCCTACCTCGGACCGCAGTCATTAATCAAGTTTTTAATCTTTTTCAAGGATAGTGAGACTTTAATCAAGAAATTATAATATTTAAGACATAAGGTTTGATTGCATAACGTTCCCTACTGGGAGACTTCTTTTATTGAAAGATTGAAAGTAGAAATATTACAACAGAAAGTTTGAAGAGGGACTTAAGCTAAGATTATTAGATATGCTTGTTCATAGAGAAATGGAGAAACCTAACTTCTCGTTTGCTCAAGAATGCTCAAATGAGCGTGTGCTTCTCAACTCTCGACCTCTCTATTTATAGAGAGGATGAGGGTATATAGGATGCCCTAAATGTTACAGTACATAAAGATTTTTCACATGACTACAGTTGTCTACAGTACACTGTCGGCTACATGATATATTTTATTTTACAGACCAAATACTTATCAAAATAGTACAATAATGGGTGGGACAGCTTTTTTTAGAAATTTTAATGCTGACAAGATCAGTCATCATTATTGAGATTCTACATGCCTTCATCTCCAATTATATCTTCCAGACTATCATTATCTGGATATTCATCAAAATCTTTATTAATTTGGTTAAGATGCTCTAGACCATATTCTTCAAACAATTGAAGGACATCTTTCTTTCCTTCTTCTGATAAAAATTTTCCAACTTCAATATCAAAGAGATAATCAAAAATATCTTTTGATTCTGCACCGTCCACTTTCATGTAATCATTGAATTCATTACTATAGACAAAAGTAGTATTTCCATAATATATTAGTATTTTTCCTTTTTCAATCAATTCCCAATATTGATGATAAATGTTGAAAAACCCAATAGCCCTTACTAATGCAGGATCAGTAGCTATATGTACCGGATCTCCATGAATTCAATTTTGTCGCTGATCATTGGGATCATTGGGATCATTGCAATCAATAATTTGGACAAGATAAAGAGCTGGCCTGACTTTTCATTTTCATATTCAATCAGGGAGCTATAAACCTCCAAAGTTAAGTATCTGCGAATTGAAATTTTTGTTGGTCCCTCAGAAGATTTAAGAATCCAATGAAACCTTTTCAACATGTATTGCTGGAACTTAGTTAAAGTTGAGAAAAATGGGAAATTAGGATCTGGAACTTCTGAGAAGTAAAGAACCATTCCAGATTTGCAGGCTTAGAAGACAGGATCTCATGAAGATATTGAATTGGCTGGAAAACAAATACTACCGACTCCAGATCTGTCGGAAAAATAGATCATTATACTCCAAGACTCCCAAATATCATAGGAATAATGATGATAAAAGTCTACGCGGACTGCATACCATTCCTTGAACTATTTTTCTTGGATATGAGAACCTATTTTTTCTTGGATATCATAAGGACATCGAAGGTAGCTAATTTGTAATTCTAGAAGGAAAAATCTTTGGGCTATTAGATAAGTAATAGAGAGTAGACCAAAGCATGATCTATTTTTTATATGGAATTCTAGGTTATCAATAAGGATTTTACTAGAAGGTGTAACCCGTTCTAGTAAAAGTGGCATTTCATTGAAGATTTCCTCCTTTTCTGGTAGGAGGTCGGCTTCGATGATCACCATTAGCGAGTTCTTGAGTTAGACTGTCTGTCAGAGAGTTCTTTGATCCCTGTATATGTTCAATAGAGAAGAAAAACTGGTTAAACCATAATTGCCAACGCAGGAGTCGCCCTTGCGCTTGCATATTTGATAAATTCTTTTTCACAAAACCGAGCATTCCTTTGCAATCAGTTCGAATGATAAAAGGTTTAGGGGCTAAAAAGATTAAGAATTTTTCAATTCCCCTTACGACTGCAAGAATTTTTTTCCATCATGAGATAGTTGCATTCTACTTTATTAAAGCTTCCACTGCAATATTTGCAGAGTTTTTCTCCTTCTTTGATTTTGAGTATCGCTCTCCAGTGCTCATTGCTGTCATCTGTCTCAAAAATTAAATCATCTTCTTCGTTAAGCAAATTAAGGGCAGGAAGATTTTTACACATCTTCTTGAAATTTAGAATAATCTTTGTATCATTAATAGTTCATGTCCAGCTAACATCTTTCTTGAGTTTTTGCTGTAATGGTTTTCTTGGTTTAGCTAAATCTTTAATGAAATCAGAAGCATAAATAAGACACCCTAAAAACCTTTCTAATTGCTTCTTATCTTCAATTTTTTCAGAAAAATTTCTATTTTTTTCAGAATATGTTTTTGTAAAATAATCTGTCAAGCTTTTATTTCTAGATGTAAGAACTCAATTTTTTGTTCAGCATAAATGCAATTATTTTTTCCAAGTATAATATCGTGATCAATACATCTTTGGGTGATAGCCAGAACATCATTTTTATATTGCTCCATGATTTTAGAAAAGATAAGGATATCATGAATATAAACTAGACAACAATGATTAAGGTCTTTAAAGATGTTATTCATTCTTCTTTGGAATATTTGAGGTGTATTTTTAAGATCAAATGGCATTACTATCCATTCAAATGTCCTTGTGGGGCACTGAATGCAGTTAAAGGAATACTTTCCTTATCTATTTTAATATGCTAATAACCACTCTTGCAATCCATTTTCGAGAACCAAGAAGCTCCTTGAATTCTATTGAAAAGAACTGTTGTGTTAGGAATATAATAACTATCAAAGACAGTGTTATTATTAAGCTTTTTGTAATTGATTATCATTCTGGTTTTTTCTCTTTTTTCCTCAACATGATTTCTTACCATGAAAGCGGGACTGGTATAAGGACTCTTATTGTTTCTAATTGTTCCTTTATCTAGAAGTTCTTTGATTTGTTTATTAAACTCTTAAATGTCCTAGTGGGTATACACCATTTGTTTAACTCGGATGATTGTTGGGATTTAATAAAGTGATTTTAGCAAATGTTTTGTCTTTATCCCAAAATTTCAGAAGATTGTCAGAATAAAGTTCTTTGCATAATTTTTCTTGTTGTTCAATTATTTGCTGTTTAACAGATAATTCAAGTAATGGGATTATTAGTGCTACTTCACGTTGTGCAGGAATTACCTTCTCACCACGCTGGCTGCATGTAAATTCAATTTTGTGATGAGTGTAAGCCTTACTTAATTTTTCAATAGGAACTAAGTGACCATTAATCGTAAATATTATTTGGTTTATGGTTTGGGTGCATGGAGAATATAATCTTTGAAAATTATTTCTAATAATCATATTATGCGAGGGTTGATCAGTAGCCCATAGAACTGATATAATACATTGAACTCCTCCTAATACTATGGTTAATCTTTCTATGGCTTCATTGTGGCTCATCACACTATTATCAGCTATTCTTACTTATAAAGGATTTTTAACTCTTTTCCACATAAATTCAGAAAATAATGTTGTTTTTCCAAAGCATACAGAACAACCACTATCTATGTAGACACATAGTCCATATTTATTATATCTCTCTAAACATACCTTTATTAGGATATAGATGCTATTGGGGTTTGTATTGGTAGCTTCATAAGATATTTTCGTGGTCATATTTTTGACTCATTCATCCTCATAAATTGGTTCACTAACAGTTCTAGTTTTGTATCCAATGACCTTTCTTTCCAGACTTGTTAATCGATCTAAACTGGGTCTTGCAGCTTCAAAACTTATTCTATTCATTTCACTGGTTATGCTAATTGTGTCATCTTCCCCATGCTCTTTTTTAGCGGATGAGGATCCTTCTCCCCAATCTGACTTTGTACTCATACTTTTTAATAATTGGGGTTTAATGGTGATTTTTCCCTCCTCATCAATTTTTATTACATTTTTCTTATTAATTTTTGTAGGGCGGACAAAGTTAGATGTCCATGAACGATTGATTTTATATCTTGAGGATTAGATTTAATTCTTTGAATTTTCTGCATCAGGGTAGGACTTTCAAATTTTTCTGTCTCTATCATTCTTACCTTAGTCTTAGTGTCTATTGTATTACCTAACTTATAGATAATTTTTCAAAATATCCGTAACGGATATCCTCCTCTTTTCATGTCCATCCCGACTGTTTTGATCTTAATGGATAGGAAGTTTTTAGCAAATTCATCTTTTAGACTCACATAATATCCAGGTCGACAATTGAAACCTACTGACCCATGACATAAATTTGTTTTCATCCGTGTAATTACTTGATTATTAAATTTGATATGTCTGATATCACAAAGTAAAGCGTAAAGATCAATATCTTTACCATAATATTGTAATGAAGTGATTTAAACTTGGACACTTCTGACGTGGATATACCTATACTTTTTATCTTTGTTATACTTAAGGATATTCTCTCAATTGATCAAATTAACTTCCCCAACGTTATATTCACAGTTCTTGATCTCAAGATCTCCTTCTATCATTTCACATACGTATTTGCTTTTTATTTGAATAATAAATTTTTTACAGATCATGTCCTTTTAGATTATGGGAAGAACTCAATCTCCCTTAACTTCTTCATGATCATTATCTACCACAAATTCTTCTATTTGAAGATCACCAAGGCTTACCGAGTTACTTTCCATCATATGGCTAGTTTCTTCATAATCACTTTCTTCATATTCATTATCCTCTATAATTTTAACAATTCCTTTGTTGTTGCCTAGGGCTAGTTCTAAAGTTTCATCTTCACTAAGCTCAATATAATCCAGGCTTCCCAAAGTTTCAATAAGTTTGTTATTCTTCCTATTTTTGCATTCGTTAACATAATGCCCTACTTCTCCACATGCCCAACATTTGCAGTTGTTTTTTCTTACCGGGCAATAAGCAGTTTTCCTAAAAAATCCACGCTTTTTAAGACTCAGTTTGTTATAATATTTTCTTCCATATTTTTCATCTCTCTGCTTGTTAAATCTCTTTTTCTTATAGAATTTTCTTTTTCTTCTTTTCTCAAATTCTTTTCCCCATTAGTGAGGTGAATTCCAACAAGTCAAGAATTGCTCCTTAATCTTCTTTTGCTTTTAAAGATCATGACATTGTTCATTGATCCATTTTCGCAAATAGGAAATTCTCAATCCAAGGGTATCTACAACATCTGTTCATTCAAACCATGCTATGTATTTTTCATTAATTATAGAATTTATAGGATATGGCAATCTGTCATAGAACATGCCAAGATTGGTTTTATTGTACCCAATTTTATAATAATATTGACTGAATTCTGCAATATAATTTTCTAGGTATCTCATATCCTATAATTCGATATTGTTAATTTTTCTTTGCCATTCTCGTACTTTTTCTTCGGAATTAATTTTAGCTCCGATGAATTCAGTCTCACACAGACTTCTAAGCATAGCAGTTGGTGTTTCCATCGTTCTTAAAGTATTTTTACCATCTTCACTTAAAGAATCATACCAGTCTGCTATAGTGTCAGAGAAACTATGTTCGATATAATTTAAAAAGTTTTCCGCAGTCTATGTAGTATTTAAATTTAAGACACTGTTCATTCCTCTTTTCCAGTGCTCAAATATTTCTTCTCTATTACGAGCTCCATCGATATTTAAGATATAACCAGTTTGACTAATTGGGGTAAGGCCAATCTCTTCATAGGCCGTGGTTTTCCTTGGAACAAACCCGATGGAAAAATTGTTTGTTCGTCCTGCAGGAACATACCTAGGTTTCAAGAAATGAGTGTTTCTTCTGGAAGGTTCACCAAATTCTTCAGGTTTAGGAACGACATTATTAACAAGATTAGTCTCTGTTTCATGTAAGTCAATTTCTTCTTCTATTTCGTTAATCTCATTTTCCGCATCCATTTTACCATATTTTTTATCTAATTTTCATTTAGTTTTTTCTAATGGCAACGCATTAAGATCATCGAGTTTAATAACATTCATTTGCTGATATATTTCTTCTTCTAGTTGGACATTGGTCTCTTCATTATCATCAGACATGACATCATATTTATCACTAATAGCACTCATGATTTTGTTTAGTTCTTTGGGATTTTGTTCGTTATCAAACATTTTTTGTAGCTCTTCAAACTATATTTTTCATACTCCATCTTCTTTTTCTTTCTTTTCAGTAAATTTTTCACCAGATTGTTCTCCTACTTCTTTTTGAATTTTTATCTCTTTCAAAGAAAATAGAATTTTATTTTTTGGGTTTTGAAAAGGATATTTATGCTGAAAAGGAGTGCTAATTTTACGAGTAGCTTTTTCGCTATGTCTAATTTCATTAATAAGAGAAAAATGAACGACTGTTAACTGATTCTTAAGATCTTTTAATTCAGTCTTAATTTTAGCTAATTTCGCTTTTAGTTCTAAAACTATATCAGTAATATAGTTTAATTGGGGTGCTGCTGAGATATTACCTTCCGGTGAATGAACAATATATGAATAATTTAGATCAGGACAAGCAGGTGATGCTTCCAGCATTAAATGTAGTTAGTCACACTTAATTGCAATTAATTGGCTTAATTAATTATTAATTAGCTTAATAATCTTAATTATTTTTGTACACGTAGCCCTGATACCAGATAGAAGATCGAGATCTATTAGTGAGCAAAAAATCACAAACACAATTTTAGAATTTTCGAAAGTAAGTTTTCAAATATTGGGGTTAAAATGCAAATTTTAAAAGTTTAGGGGTCTTTTTGCAATTTAAAAGGGTCTTTAAATTATTATACCCAACTTTGGGGTTCCAAAAATTATTATACCCAAACTTAAATGGGTCCGTAAATGTGTTTCCAAATTGATCCGATCCAAAAATAATTACACCAAAGTACGATGGCTCGAGGTGTAATTCTTCTAAAAAATAATACTAGAAAGAGGATGTAAAAAATTTTAAAAAAGAAACACGAGAGAATAGATAATGAGAAACAGGGAGTAAACCTTTTATATTTGGACTAAAGATAATAAAGTTTTGAGTCACACGCCAAAAAAAAAAAGAAAAAAGGCTTATCTACATAAATTTTTCTGATCTACAAATGTTATCACTTTTCAATATTCATAAAATAAATATGTTGCAACATACTTCATGACAAAAATTATCAAATTATACGATTATAAAAGTCTGCTTAACTCTTTTCAGCTCCTTCCAATTCTTTCGAAGTCTTTTCAATTCTTTTCAACTCTTCTAGTTTTTTTTTTTGGGGGGTTCCCTCCAACTCCTTCCAACATCCAACATTATTTTTCCAATCCAAAAGAACATGTCCTTAGCAAAGGAGTTTTTTAAATTATTTTTTTGGTCTGAAATTACTTCCCAAGCTTGAACTAATAGCTTTTTGAGATTGGTTGTTCAACATTAACTTTTTCACATATGTTTTAGGAGCAACTAATTTGCCAAATAATTTCTTCCAAAAATGACAAATGCAAATAGCTAATATAAATGACTATTATGAATAGCTAATATAAATATTTAGGACAAGACGGCAAAGAGCTATTTTCCAAACATAGATCAACATTGTAGTAAAATTGAAGCATCAAGGCATTGGGCTTTTTTTTTTTTTTTTTTTGGCGATAAGATGTAACTGTAAGTTACAAAAAAATTGTAAAGAGTAGTAAGAAGAATTAAGAAGTTGTAGAGAAGATATAATAAGCTGTGAAGAGATATAAGAAGTCATGACAAGCTGCAAGGATATATATAAGCAATTGTTGAATTATAAAAAAGTTGTATAAATAAAAGTTCTATACACACACACACACACACACATAATTGTTGGCTTTTAATGTATGATTTGCAAAATAAATTATTTCATGAAAGTAAATTATGTGTAATATATCAATGATATTGACGAAATTAATTCTATACCATAACAAAACAAATTATTTTTTAACCTCATACAAACAAATTGTATTTTTCTACTATTGCATTTTGGATGGGAAGAAGTAATATTGAAATAACACAATTAATGAAATAAACCTTCAAACAACCCAATTAAATAACAATAAAATACACTCAAGCCCATGGATTTATAGAACAAAATATATTCTACACTTGAGGTGGAAAATATGGTTCACCTAAAGGATTAAAGGAACAATTCAACCATCAGTACTCATCTTTACGAATAACAACTAATAGAACATTTGGAATACTAAATGAGAGATTAAAAATACTAGCGGATAGAATGCCTCAAATGAGAACGGAGTAGTGGCTTAAGATAATCATTGTTTGTTGTAATCTCCGTAATTTTATTATTGTACATAAAAAAGGCATAGCATTATTGGCACAGGACCCAAATGTGGATGGGGCACCCACTGTTCAATTATATGATAACAACAACCAAATTGTCAGTGATAACTGTAGGGATGCAATAACTGAAATGCTTTCGTTATCTATAGTTTGTGTATTTTCATACATGATTCATTTCAGACTCAAACATGAATGCAATTTTTGCATTATAATTTTAAAAACATGTAAACTTATTTTCTCAGTAATGACATATATGACTTATGTCAAAACTCAAATATAATTTATGTCGGTAAATTTTGTTTTTATGTTTATAGAAATATTATATTTATAAAAGTATACACAGATTTTTAACACTGGTAATACGTAAAAAATATATACATGTTTCTATAAGAATGAGAAAAAATAATTGAATAGTTGAATATTATAAAAAATATATAAGAAAATGCACGAAGATTTATGATGTAAAGAGATACAAGAAAATATGAAAAACTATAAAAATTTTGTTAAAGATGTAAGAAGACACAAGAATATGTATAGAGATGTAATTGTAATGTAAATGTTTAATATCGTAAAAAAGGAACAGGGTCATCGTGTGTATGCGTCTTTTGCGACTATGCATTTGGGCAGGTGCAGAAGTTTTTGGAAATACAGCATTTAATTTGTTCCAGAAATGCGTAGAATGACAGAATACTTGGTTGATCTCTTGTTCTTCTCATGAATTGAGGAAAATATGGTAGAAACAGAGTAATTTTTTAGTGGGCCAGAACAAGCTGACTGGATCAGCTATGTTTAGATTTGGGTCGGCTATGTCATGTTAGAAATTGTTGTCAATCTATCAAATGCAAGTCTTGCTGGAAAAATGCAATTACCATTTCTTAGTAGAGATATACGTTTGTCAAATATGGCCTAGACAAAATATGAAGGATAGAAATGAACCTTCTGTCGAGTTCACCGTCTAGATTAGGCCGACCAAGATAGTAATCACATGGAAACATAGTAGTGTGAATTACACTGAACATAACTAATCCAAAATCCAAATTATGTCATATCTAATCTAACTAGTTTTTCAGTCACCCACTGCGGATCAAATTTGGAGTAGTTTTGAGAAATTGAAAAGTCAAAAAAAACAATAGCACAAGTGGATTCTGTGTAGAGTTGAAAAAGTTTGACCCAATGTGACAACCTGACCTCAACCCGACCTGAAGTCATTGAGAGAAACCCGAACCCGATACGAAATGAACTGATTTCGATTCGAAGTCAACACGATTTGACCATTTAAGTTGAAAACATGTTATTTTTTTAATTTTGAGTAAATCTAAACTATGTGCATGACTGACACGAACTGATCCGTTTACCCGTTTATTAAATAAGTCAACCCAAACCGACCCGTTATCCAGTTCTAATTCTGTCATAAAGAAAAGTTTGACGCTTCCAAGAGCACTACAAGGGGCATGTTTGCATTGTCAGCCCACTGACATGTATCTCACTCTTGCAGCCTGACTTCGTTTAAGTCAACTTAGTCAGTAAAATCTCCATAAACATTTGTCAAATTCTTATGTTTGAACTCTACCTATATTGGTACATAAGTGCATTTCCCTCAGTGCATATCATGACCCTTGTGGATTAACTATGGTGTACTGCAGTTAGTCATAGGAAATGGGCTGGTCAAGTCAAGTCCGCATACCCAGCCTAATCGAGATGGGCCTGAGCTTGTCCCAGGCTAAAGAGCATGAACCTTGGCATGAAAGAGGCAACTAACCCAAACTTTTCTAATCCCCAAACAAATTGCTCATGTCCGGCTAAATTTTCATCACACGAAAATTGCAAGTACTAGGAATTTAGTTTTACACCTTGTTGGATATGTTGCAAAATAGCAACGTTTGTTTTTTTTTGTTTTTTAAATTGATGTTAATTACTAGTATTGGCAATAGATCAGGCCCAAACAAGATAACCCAGGTCACATCATGCCCTACTAAGACTGGTTTTAAGCTTTTTCTTTTTTAAATGGTTATGGATAAATTTACAAATGACATTCATGATGAAATACCTAGAGCGCATGTTACTTACGTGTTGAAGATATTGTCTTAACATATTGCTGAAATTAACAAGAAGATAGAAAAGTTGATAGATACTTTAAAATCCATTGGTCCTAAACTAAGCAGATTGAAGATTGAGTACCTACGACATAAGCTCAGCAAAGGGGAAGAAGAAACAGTAGAGGAAATCACCATTAGTCATACAACGGTTATGAGAGTTAAAAAGTTCAATTCTTGGGTTTGATCATAAAACGCAGCAGAAAACTCGAAGATGACATTGGTCACTATACAAGGACGGGAGGGCAAAAATGAAGGTACACTTCTTCAGTGCTGTGAAATAGGAAAGATCCCTATAAAGGTAGAGGGAAACGTGTACCATATGGTTATTAGGCTATCATCATTGTATGGCTCAAAATTTTAGCCCATTAAGAAGACCTAGGTTCAAAGATTAATCATAACAAAGATCAGGATGATCATGTGGATATGTGATTGTACAAGATTGGATAGAATCAAGAATGAAGTAATGAGGGGAAGAATAGGGATAGTGCCAATAGAGGATAAGATGAAAGCAACACTTGCATAGTTTGGCTATATCAAGAGATAGGATATAGATGTACATGTGCAGAGATGTGAGAGGGACCTTCCAAGATGTAAAAGGGTACAAGAAGATCAATAAAGGATTGGAATGAAGTGATTACACAAGAAAAAATTTAGACACACGGATAAGGGCTCAGGATATGAAATTTTGAAGGTTTATAATTAGAGTGATAGATGCTACATAGTTAGGCGTTTACATTTCTTACTTTTTGTTAGTTACCGATAGTTGTTTGATCTGCATATTAGGCAATCATATGATCCTACCGACTCCCTAGGTATTAATACTATTGTGCAACTCCTAGTGTCCATATTGTCTATTTACTTATCTATTATTTAATTTTGCTTGTTATGAATATTTATTAATTACTGGGGTTATACCTTACGATGTAAGGACATAATTGAAATATTTTTTTAATACATTAATAACATATAGATAGTTTCTTTTCAAATAGTAAAAATAAATTGATATGTCAGATTATTTAATTATCAAAAGTTGAGTGTTTTGCTGGATTCTTTTTTTGTTGTAACAACATCTTCTTCATTCTTAACTTGAACTCACTTTTTTATTTTATTTGTTCAGTATTTCATTGTTAAATGATTATATATTTTGAGAAGAAATTTTATTACTAAATAGTAATGACTATATGACATTGGGTCACTTTAATATATAGAATTGATATTGCATTACAAAATAATTATTTTTTTGAGTTACCATTGCTTCTTTTTCTTTTTTCATTAAATTATTTTAAATTCGTTTTATGCATGTACCATAATTATTTATTTACTACTATTTAAGAATTGTCTAATTTATGAGACGTCTTTGCTTTTGTATGTAAGTTTTAGTAAATAAATGGACCAACATTTTTATTTATCTTAATTTAATGAAATATATATTATCTTCTTACTAATAACTACATAAGATATGTAAAAAGTGCATGTAAGAATTTTGGCCAATTGTTGTTCTAAGTTCAATTAAATATAAATAAGAAACAAAAATGTATCAATTTTAAAAGTAGTAACAATTTCAAATCAACGTAATTATTATTTTGTGGTTTATTATTATTTCTTTCATTTTTTTCCTTTTAAATCACTTTAAAATCCTTTTGTTTTCATAATATAATAATTTATTTACTATTTTTTTGTCAAAATTCTCTAGTACCTACAACATCTATTTTTATGGGCAAACTTTATGGGCCACCTTTTTAATTTATTAATGTAATGAATATTTTATTATAGTATATTAATAAATATATAAGATATGTAGAAAGTCATTTTTTAAAATAAATATAGCATTGCATTAGTTAAACCATAAATAAGCATATATGTAGCTAATTAATTCTATATGGCATTACACATGACATCCTAAGTAGCATGGCACATGACACTCATACGTTGATTCCATCCAACTTTTAATATACATATATGATGTTTTCTAATGCGTTTCTAAAGGTTTTAACTCTACAAAGCACATTTTGTTTTTTTTTGGGGGGGCTTAGTTAGAAATCGAATCGACCTCTCTGCTTGTCGGACTAATTGCAAGGTGTAAGAATCCACCTCCCCAGGGGTGCGACATCCCATGAATGGCTCAGAGCTCGTTGCTAGATACTTTCACATTTTGCTAGAAGTCAGATTTAATTTATTTTATATTTTTTATTTTTATTGAAGGCTAGGTAGAACTGGGCCACAGAACCACAAGAGATTGGGCATTGGGCCTAGTCAGAGAACCCGACTGGGTTCCCTGGCAGGGCCAGGTCCATCTCTTGTGTAATTGCGCCCTGGTAGTCTTCTCAACCTGACCCAGAATTTGAGTGCAGGTTTGATCTAGGAACACGGGTGAGCTCCTGGGTCATATAAGACACCCTTATTTTGGTATAGGCAGATTCTAAGAGCACTTCCAATAGTGAGTCCAATTTTTGGCTCACCAGTGAGAGCCTACCACTGTTACATCATTCCTCTCTCCAACGTTTTGGCTCATAATTTTTACTCCCTCTAATGAAAGGCTCACTACTTTGGCTCACTAAATAAAATAATATCTATAGACCCCACCACTAAACATATTTAATTAGTTTTATTCTTTGTATTATTGGTATGAATAAGTTATGAAAAATAATTTATGAATTTTGTAAATATCGGATAATTAATTTATAATGACAAAATTACAAAAAATATTAATATAATAATAATAATTTAATTAATATCACTAAAAAACATACCCAGTCATCTCTCTCCCCTTCTCTATAACAAAATTTTTAAAAAATTTATTAAAATAGTAATGATAATATTTTACCATCTCTGCTAGTCGTCTTCTCATCTTTGCTATTAATGACAAAATTTATTAAAATCGTAATGACAAAATTTATTAAAAGAGTAATGACAATAAATATTGGATAATTTAATTAATGTCACCTTTCTCTCTCATCTCTTTCAAGCCCCCATCTCCATCCCCATCTCTGCTAGTCTTCTCGTCTTCTTCTTCTCCATCCCCAGATCTGCCTTCTTCTTCTCCAAAAAAGAGAGGAAAACAAAAAGAAAGTTAAAAAAAAGGCAAAAATCGGAAAAGAAAAAAAAGGGGCATGGCCCGCTCATGGGGTCGAGCCGTCCGCGGAGGCATGGCTCGCGGACCTTCCGTTGCACGCTTCGGGGTGGCCTGTGCACTCACCATGTCAGAGTTTTGGCCCGCGGGACTACCACTGGCCATGCTTTAATACCTTAGTTAGACTCTATTTTCTCCAATCTAGCAATGTATGAACAAAAATCGAATAAAGCAGTGAAAAAAAATTAATCTTTAACAAAATAGAGTCGCTAGTGAGTTTTACGAAAATTTACAAACCATGGCGCCTTTCAAAGCAGATCATACTGACAGGGACACCAAGGAACAAATTGAAGCTACCTTAAAAGGGTTTTGGAAAGGCCCCGAACAATTCATAGTGTGGGGACCCATTATGACTCCTTGATCTGGAACCGATGTTCTAAATTTGGGGGCAACAGTACGGTGATATGATGGAGTACATCCCATCACTACCCGTCATCACTAACAGTTTGTACTAATTAATACAGGAATTAAAACTTAATCATAGTAACATACATTCATGCAACCGATTAGAATCATTCATATAACCCTTCAAATGAGACAAACTTCAGTGCAATGTAAATAACAGTAAAGTAAATAAATTACAGCAGATTAGGAGCTACCTAAAGGACTACATCCTCGTTAATTTAATATCTAAAATCATAAAAGAAGAATAGAGTATAAGAGTAGGGAAAGACAAAGTTTTTACGCTCAAGGTAACATGCCTGATTTACCTAGGAATCCAGTAAAGCGATGCCTTTTTAATGGTTAGCCCGATTCTCTATCTCCAACGTGTGGAGTATTTCTATCTTCAATTTCAATACCCTCATCTCTCTAATATCTTGATGTGTTTTGATGCCTCTAATGGATTTGATGCCTTTAACTGATGTATAATCCCTGCCAACTCGATGCATGTCAATTGATGGCCACAACCCCTAAGGGTATTCCCTTATTTATAGTGATTAGGGGGATAGTATGGATCAGTTTAGATATAGGAGACCTAATTCTAGTCTCATTGAGGTTAATTTAAATAGGTGCACTAGCTCAGCTAGGATTTGGACTAATTAGTCTCGGTAAACTAATCATACTAGAATTTTAGTTAATTAATCCCATTTAGCATAAAAGGATTTGGAGAGAGGGAGTTCAGCTAAGTGTCTATCTAGGGGACCCGACCCAATTCTCGGAAGTAGGAGCCCGCCCAAATTCCTGGGCTGAGCTACAGATAGCTTAACTAGTTTTGGCCATAATTTTCACATCTGATCTCCATTTTGAGTTATTATTTTTTCCTTAAAATCGTATTGAGCCTAGCTTCTAATAAAATTAATTTTATAATTTTTTAGATAAGTGTGGGACAAGATATAAGCAAAATAGTGAATAAGTGTTATTTACAGCACAAGCTCACGTATTCAATTTATATCTTTTCCGTTCCTCATCAGACTTTGGTGCATAATACATCATTAGAAAGCTCATTTAACTAAGAATGTTGATACCTAGACTTAATAATCTTATACTCCCTAGAGTGAATTTCAATTGGATACCGAACACTGTCAACTTGGGCTATTTGGGCTTTTTGCACTGTATTAGCCTTTTGGACTCAAATTTAAGGATTACTCTACTGGACCCAAGCACACAAGTTAGGGTGTAATTTTCATCATTGGGTCATTAAAACTAAGATGCCATTTACAGTTACCCCCACTTTGATCGAGCCTGGATAAGGTGAAGGTCAAAGTAATAGTCTTCACTTGTGGTTGCCTATTTGATTGTGATGATGTAGAATCCAAGCCTGACTACTAAAGGTCTTGAAGTTTGGCACCCGCCAACTTTTACCATGATATTGGTTAATATTAGAAATCTAAGTCTGGCTGTTGAGGGTTCTGAGACTTGGCGCCTGCCAATATTTACCATGACAATGATTGATGATGTAGAAATTCAAATCTGACCGCTAAAGATTTTCAGGCTTGGCGTCCTCCAATTTTCACCGTAATGGTGGTTGATGCTAGAAATTCAAGTCTAGTCGCTGAGGCTTAAGACTTGGCGTCTGCCAACTTTCATTATGACGGTGGCCGATGATGTAGAAATCTAAGCCTGACCGCTAAGGATCGTGAGACTTGGTGCCAATTACCTTTCATCATGATGGTGGCCGACTCTGCCCATTATGTCAAGAGTCAGCAGTGGCACCTTAGTGGTGTTGAAGCCTAAAGATTTGTTGTCAGGTTCCTGAGAACTTGCTAGCATGTGAGTTTGAAGGCTTGTGGCCAGATCCCTGTGAACTTAAAGGTGCTGAGGCTTGAAGACCTATTAGTCAAATTGATAGAGTCTAAGCCTAAAGACCTACAGCCAGATTCTTGTGAACTTATTGGTTTTTGAGCCTAAAGGTTGATCCTTGAAGATTTCATGACATGAGATATTGAGATGTCAAACCTTCCATGGCCGCTCAAGCATTGATATCACGTCTTTCTAATGGGAGACTGCAAAATGTCAAGATTTCCTGTATGCTGAGGTATGTGTTTTTTGGTTAAGTTAAAGAGGATGAGGTGTCCTTTATGACAAGATCCTCTTGACCTTAAGTACTTGACAAGGTTTGTATCTTGAGCGATAATGTTTGTGCAAAGCCCGCTTTGAAGTCGGAGCCCCCACTTTGAGTAAGCCTGATTAAAGCGATAGTTAAAGTATAAATATCTTCTGTGATAGCTGTTAATGTCATCTTGAGAACCTTTGATGTAGATTTATGCCTAACCAGGATTGTGTGTCTTTCCTGTGTGATTGTTGTATATGCTAATTGCACTCTTTTTCAATCTAGAGTTCCCAAGTGATCAAGGTAGAGGGCAATCTAATAAATATGCTAAAAGGACCTATGTATTGATGTATGTGTACTTGCTTGTCTAAGTGGGACTATGTAGGTATGTTGACTATGCAGACTCGACTATATTGATTATGTAGACATTATTACACTGACTATATGAGAACCACTGTGCTGACTATGCAAACATGTGATGATCTAACCTCGTATGTATGCAGGTCCCATACTAAGTTTAAGGTCCATTGGATATGACTTTATTAAGGTATGGAAGATGATAGGTTAGGTGCGATGATGTTCTATGGTTTGAGATGAGGGGTGAAAAGTTAGGTGATTGGTAGGTTAGGTTAGGCTAGGTCATGGGTCTAAGCTACCTAGAATTGAAAGTCTTTCTTTCAAAGGAAGGAATCTCCTTTAATTTTGCATTAAGGTGCTTATGTTCTAAAGAAGCATCCAATTTCTGTTTATCATAACAGAAACCCTAGATGTGAGAGAATAGTGATAGCCGAAGTTGATTTTGCTAGTTTTAGTTGGAGTAGCCCCCAATCAAATAGAGTAATTGTGATCCTTCCTATGTTAGGAAGATGCTTTTTTGGTGCTACCTGGAGTACTAACTAGTTTAGTGCATGGCGGTTATCTCCTTGTCAGAAAATGTTTACTATGAAGGGCGCCCTAACTGTTGATAGAAATATAGGAGAGTCTCCTAATTTGCATAATGGCTGAGTGCTTGTTTAGGAAAGTTGAGAATATAGTATGAGTATTTGCTCTTAAATTTATAGTTATGGTTGCAACCAAGAGTCCTGAATTTTGGGAATGGAGGTGAGATTAAGGGTTATGATGATTGAGAAGTAATGATGAAGTGGGTGAATGTTTGATCCAAATATGATTTGATGAGTACAGACAATTAAATGGTTCTTTGTCCTCAAAAACCAAGGCTTTATTTTCATTCTTGTTTCGTCTGATTCGCCTCTTATGTTTTTGAGTCGGCCACTCTTTATTCTCTCTCTCTCTCTCTCTCTCTCTCTCTCTCTCTCTCTCTCTCTCTCACATTTTTTACAAACTAAAAGACTTATTTTAGATGCCTCTTTATGAAAAAGAATATTCATAGCCAAGCCTCACAGGGGTTACCTATATATGTACTTATTTTAGATGTCTCTTTATGAAAAAGAATATTCATAGCCAAGCCTCACAGGGGTTACCTATATATGTATCAAGTCAATGTAGTTTAAGAATAAGAACATGCAGCTTAAAGGAATGACGTCTCTAGAAGGACTTTTTGAGGTAGGTTTCTGGCTTAAGGCGCTAAAGGAAGGGAATCGGTGTGAAGGCTCAAACAATCCTTAAGAAATCCCCAATTGTCCATGGGTGATGAAGTTAGTGTAAATCGGCAATTTATTTCTCATCCTTCTTGCTTTCAAACTCTTCTTTTTTTATTTTTCAATTTTTTTTTCAGATGTGAACATTTGATTTGAGCCTTCTCTTTCCTTTTTTTTTTAAATTAATGGTTCATATTAATATCACCCACGACACATTCTCACTCCCTGATTAGGTCAAATGTGTTTACCAAGAAATAAGCTTATTCGAAAGCTCAAAAGGATTCCAAATGGGGATTTATCAAGTTCAATAAAGGTATTAACTCAGCTTGGCACAGGAGGCCTCCTATCTTATGCATGTCCTTAAGGCTGCATGACTTATTGGAAAGAAATTTCTAATGTTTTTTTCCTTTTTTAGATGATGGATTGGAATCTTTAGTCTCTTTTTTCATATTTCTCTTTCTCTCTTTTTGCCTAGCTTACCTTGTCAGGTTTTCAAACTAGCCCCTGTCTTTTCCTTTCTTTTTTTTTCTTGCCTTCTTTTTTTTTTTTTTTT
>NCQV01076086.1:128-23578 GCA_002740545.1 Lophocereus schottii | reverse complement strand
CTGTTTGTCACAGCTGCACTTTATATCTTATGTTTCAAGCACTTCACAGGATATACTTCAAACACCGCACAGAACCTGTTTGTCACAGCTACACTTATATCTTTTTCAAACACTTCACAGGATATGCTTCAAAACACCTCACAGGACCTGTTTCTCACGGGTGTTCTTACATTACTGACTTGAGTACCTGTTCTTGATAAACCATTACTCAAGCAGTTTTAATACATTGAGAACAGCAGTAAGGTCCTGTTTGGAAAGCCTGTTTGGAGCAACAATAACAACAGTTGGATTTGTTATTATCAAAACTTTATACATTCTAACACCAATGGTTGCAATAGTCATGTAAGGTGCTGATACTCCACTTTCAACCTCTAACAAGTTGAGGACTTAGACACATAATCCATTACTTTTTACTTCATATTGCTTCATAAAATAGTTTGCTTGAGGTCCTTGTACAGTTTATTCCACTAGGATGCATCAACTGTGGAGTATTGTGATGCTTATCTAGAATCTTCCTCTTAAGTGCGTCCACTATAGGGACACACACTCTGTTATGGAACCTTAGGGTCCTATCATCATGGATTATAAATCTTGATGCTTTTCCTCCTAGCACCTTCATTCGTATCTTTACTAGTTATTGGTCAATGGGCAACTCGGATCTCCTTGGTGATTGTGCATCCACCGTAATTAGCAAAGATTTCCACTTTCTTACAACAACATTGATCTACAATCTCTTGGACTCCTCACACAACTCTGCTGGTATGTAGAGTAGATGGTTGAGAGTAGGGCATGGTCTACAGTTTAAGGTGTCGGGCACTACGTTTGTTTTTCCGTGATGATATTAGAAGCGTATACTATAATTCTTGGGAAATTCTAGCCACCTCGTCTGCCTTAAGTTTAAGTTCCTATGGAAGAATAGATGCTTAAGGCTTTAATGGTTAGTGAAAATCGCGCAGTGTACTCCATACAAATAATGCTTCCAGATCTTGATAGCAAGACCATCACTACCAATTCTAGGTCATGGGTTAGTAATTCTCTTTGCAGCTCTTTAGTTGTTAAGAAGCATACACTATAATCTATCTATTTTGCATTAAAACACACCCTCAATCATTGCAAGATGCATTATTAGATACCATAAACCCTTCAATTCTAGATGGTAGGGCTAACACGGGGACAAATGTAAGTCTCTTCTTAAGTTCTCGCAATGCTTGCTTACATCTTTCTATCCACTCATATTTCACCATTTTCCCAGGTAAATTGGTGAGAGGCATTGGTATCTTTAAGAAATCTTAAATAAATCTACGATGATACCCCGCTATCCTAAGAAAACTCCGCACCTCAGTAGGATTTTTCGGGGTAGGCCATTTGATCATTGTGTCTATCTTCTGTGAGTCAACTGATACTCCATCCTTATACCCTATATGACCTAAGAAAGCTACTTTCTCTAACCAGCACTTGCACTTCTTTAACTTAGTGTAGAGTTGATTTTTTTTCTTTAATACATCTAGCGCAGTCGTCAAATGTTGAGCATCTCCTCTAGAGTTTTTTAATACACCAAAATGTTATTAATGAACACTACTATAAGCTAGTCAAAATATGGCTTAAAGACTAGGTTTATTAAATTTATGAAGGCTACTGAAGCATTGGTGAGTCAAAGGACATCACAACAAATTCAAAATGCCCATATTGGGTGCCAAAAGTAGTTTTTGGTATGTCCTCCTCTTGGATACGAAATTAGTGACAATCCAATCTAAGGTCTATCTTCAAGAAGGTTGCAGCTTCATGTAGTTGATCAAAAGATCATTAATTTGAGGTAGGGGATATTAATTTTTGGTGGTGATCTAGTTCAACCCCTTGTAGTCTATGCATAACCGCAAGCTAACATGTTTTTCTCACAAATAATACTAGTGCTCCTATGGTGAGGTACTTGACCTAATATATCCCTTTTCTAGAAGTTCATTAGGCTAAGACTTCAATTGTTTAAGTTCTACTACGGCCATTCATTAGAAATAGGGGTAGCTCTTAGGTTTAAGTCAATGCTAAAATCTACTTTCCTAAGCAAGTGTATGCTAGGGATTTCTTCAAGGAAAACATCCAAAAACTTGTATAGGGATGGGAGTTGTACCCAAATCTGAAAACTTGACCTGAACCTGCTCTATTTATAATAATATAGGTACAAAAAATTAGAAAAAAAGGGGTATGCGGTAGGTACATTGAAAACGGGTATGGTATGTGATGTACCTGTGGAGGTAAATCACGAATACTCAATGCTGAATTCAAAAGCTAAACTAAGCAAGCTAAATTCAAAGGTGAGTTGAAGTGATATCACAGTTGGGATGAACAAATAGGGTAGAAGTAAACTCTTTTTTGGATACAGAAACATCACTAAGATTGAGTTTAGGGCCCTTAAATTTAATTAGGATACAGAAACACTACCTAATCAAAAGTTAAGACGTACTTGATCACCACCTTAATTGGCTTAATTAAGGATAAGCAAGTCAAGTGTTTAAGGGAAATGAAAGCAAATGCTGTCAATGCTGGTTTGTATTCAATATCAAAGTTAAGTACAACATAAACCCTCTAAGGCCTTACATAGACGGCCCTTAGGCAGAATGCTAGCAAAGAAGGTTTCCTCATTAGGAAGGAAATGTCTAAGTGTGCTTAGCTAGGTGCTTAGGACTGATCTAGTTTACAAGCTTATTAATCTAAGCTAATTAGAATCAAAATACAAGGAAAGCAAGAGAAATGGTCATACTTATCCGTAATACATGTATTTAAGCCTAATACATTAGCTTTACTAGAGAAAAGAAAGAAAAAGTAGCCATAAAGCAAAACCCCTTTTCAGTTGACCAATCAGATTGCATGGTGCTAAATCTTCCTTTGTTTTCTCATTGGCTAGGCTCTTTCCAAGGCTTGTTGGCAGAAAATGATGGTGTTTCTTAAGAAGTAGATAAGCATCCAAGGAGCTGAGCAAACCCTTAGAGGAAGGGAATTACACCTAGCACTAAACCGGGTTCTAGAACCTATTTTCAGCTCAGTTTTGTGCCGTTGTTTCCACCAATCAAAAGTGAGCATGATCTTAATTTCAGGCCTTGGGGGAGTACAAACCCCCCAAGTAAAGAAACCAAGGTTAAGACATGTTTAAGTAGGAGAATTCCACTTAAATATTTTACCGTGCAGATTTGGACCAAAATTAACAGGGTTGATAAAATGGTCTGATTTCTTCACTTAAACTGAGCATGATTAGTTTTGCTTGCTTGGACCTAAAAGGTAACATCCAGGGAAACCCAAAAATGCAAAAATTCGGGACTTAAACCATAATGTAGCTTAAGAAATCACATATTCAAAACCGGGTACGTTTTAGTTCAACTGGGCAATCTGGATAGTTTGGGTTTAATTGCTGATTTGGGTGGCCAAATGAAGTCCTAATGACTTCAAACTTGCTTAATTGGGAAGCTGACTTTCTAAGCTTTCATATGACATACACCCAAAATAAAGCTTCCTAGCTAAGGAAAATATTTGCACCAAAACTGGCACAGCAAACTGGACACATGGACAGAACTAACACTTCAGCTTCTATGCCTTATTTTGACAACTACATCTTGACTTAACTTGAAATAAATTATATGAATCAAAAGTAGACTTCATTAGCTTTCTAAAAAACTAACTTTTAGCTCCCTAAGTTCATTTGACACTGAGATCAAGAGCTGCCCAAAACAGAAAAGAACCTGAACTAGCTTCGTTTGATGTCAAGCTTAATTCTAGTTTTTCCTTTGAAATGCTTGCTTCCCACTTTGGAACCTCTTTTTGAAAATGGCATTTTGAAGTTCAAGTAAAACTCTATAAAGTGCCTTTTACCATGACACTCAAATAATGGAGGGAAGAAAAGATCTTGCCAAGTATGGTTTGAAACGGCATTTCCTCAATAGGGATTGATGTACAAAGTCTGTTTTGATGCCCTAGGAGATGTCCATCATACTTCCTTTGTCAGAAAAGAATTGTCCTCAATTCTTGCTGAGAGTAAGGATAACCTTGTTGAGTTTAGTGTTGCTCAAATTCTGGAATAATCTCCTCTTGCTTCAACTCAAGCTTTTGTGGGCTTCTTAAGATTATGAATGCCTCACAAGCACCTTCATCATCTCCATGCTCATCAAATCTAGGAGGTAAGTCAAAGTTAGCCTCATTATCTTCATGACATAAGCCTTCTCCATTTGAGATAAACGGATGGCTAACTTTCTTTTCCTCTTCCATTTCCGCTTGATTTTCCACTTGATCACTCACTACCTATTCTTCACTGTGAACAGAACTGGTGGAACTAGCATGCATTTTCTGCTTTTGCTTCATCAATTCACCAAGTTGTTTTCGAAGATGCTCATTTTGAGCCTTAGTTTCTTGCTTACATTGAGCCTATCTTCATTAGTATCTCATTCTGCCTCATGAGTGCTTCAAATATCTCTTCCAAACTCATACTAGTACTCATAATGATAGTAGCTAGGTACAGTTTGTGTTTTGGCCAGAATAGGATGAGTGTTTGGGGTTGTGTTTAGGAATGTGTTTGGATGGCTTTGGGGCATGTAGGGGTTGGTTTCAGGCCAAGATGAAACTGGCTTTGATACCAAATATGATGTACTATGGGGGTAAATCACGAACACTCAAGGATGAATTCAAAACATAAACTGAGCAAGCTGAATTCAAAGGTGAGTTTAAGTGATATCACGGTTGGGATGAACGAATAGGATATAACTAAACTCGCTCTTAGATACAGAAACACCACTAAGATTGAGTTTAGGGCTCTTAACTTTAATTAGGATATAGAAACACCACCTAATTAAAAGTGAAGACTTACTTGATCATGACCTTAATCGGCTTAATTAAGGATAAGCAAGTGAAGTGTTTAAGGGAAACGAAAGCAAATGCTCTCAATTTTGGTGTATATTCAATGTCAAAGTTAAGTACAACACAAACCCTCTAAGGCCATATATACACAGCCCTTAGGCAGAATGCTAGCAAAGGAGGTTTCCTCCTTAGGAAGGAAACATCTAAGTGTGTTTAGCTAGGTGCTTAGGACTAATCTAGTTTACAAGCTTGATTAATCGAAGCTAATTACAACCAGAATATAAGGAAAGAAGGACAAATGATCATGCTTATCCTTAATACATGTATTTAAGCCTAATACATCAGCTTTACTAGAGAAAAGAAAGAAAAAAAAGCTATAAAGCAAAACCCCTTTTCGGCTGACCAATCAGATTGCATGGTGCTAAATCTTCCTTTATTTTCTCATTGGCTAGGCTCTTTCCAAGGCTTGTTTGCAACAAATGATGGTGTTTCTTGCAGACTTGAATGTGATTGGAAGTAGATAAGCATCTAAGCAGTTGAGCAAACCCTTAGAGGAAGAAAATTACACCTAGCACTAAACCAGGTTCTAGAACTTGTTTTCAACCCGATTTTGTACCCTTGTTTTCACCAATCAAAAGTGAGCATGATTTTAATTTTAGGCTATGGGGGGAATCCTTAGGGTGTGCACAAACCCCCCAAGCAAAGAAATCAAGGTTAAGACGTGTTTAAGCGGGAGAATTCCACTTAAGCATTTTACCGTGCAGATTTGGACCAAAACTAATAGGGTTGATAAAATGTTCTGATTTCTTCATTTCAATTGAGCATGATTGGTTTTGCTTGCTTAGACCTGCAAGGTAACATCTAGGGGACCCAAAAATGCAAAAATCTAAGACTTAAGCCATAATGTAGCTTAAGAAGTCACATACTCAAATTGGATACATTCTGGTTCAACTGGGCAGTCTGGATAGTTTGGATTTAATGGCTGATTTGGGTGGCCAAGTGAAGTCCTAATGACTTTAAACTTTCTTAATTGGAAAGATGACTTCCTAAGCTTTCATTTGACTACTCATACACCCAAAATAAAGCTTCCTAGCTAAGGAAAATTTCTGCACCAAAACTAACATAGCAAACTGGACACATGGACAGAACTGACACTTTAACTTCTATGCCTTATTTTGACAACTACAACTTGACTTAACTCGAAATAAATTGCATGAATCAAAAGTAGACTTCATTAGCTTTCTAAAAAGCTAACTTTTAGCTTCCTAAGTTCATTTGACATTGAGATCAAGAGCTGTCCAAAACAGAAAAGAACCTGAACTAGCTTGGTTTGATGTCAAGCTCAATTGTGTTTTTTCCTTTGAAATGATTGCTTCCCACTTTGGAGCCTCTTTTTGAAAATGGCATTTGAAGTTCAAGTAAAACTACATAAAGTGCCTTTTACCATGAAACTCAAATGATGGAGGGAAGAAAAGATCTTGCCAAGCATGGTTTTGAAACGACATTTCCTCAATGGGGATTGATGTACAAAGTCTGTTTTGATGCTCTAGGAGATATCCATCAGTATGGGCACGGGTTCGGGTATAATTATCACTTCTCCCATGCCGATACCAACTTTGTATTCGAATATTTTTGGGGGCTAAAATAAATTGTTTAATAGAGTTTTGAGCTTTGGACTCTGCTGATTCATTAAAAAAAAGGCCCAATCCCCAAACTAAACCTAAAATTATGGTTCATCCATTCGTTTCATACATTTACTATGCTAATACATGAAGTCATGTGAGACATGACTCATAACCTAAAATCCTATGTGATTCGCGATGTCCCTCACTCCCTTATTTGTTGTGTCCGAGATTTCCTCATTCCAGTCATTTCCAGAATACAATTTTTGTTCATGAGCAAAGTATTAGCTCTTCTATTAAGTATTATATTTCTTTATAATATTCTGCCTAGTTGAATTTAGTTTTGTAAATTTCTTTGGATAAAAGAAATTATTATACCCAATAGGTATTATATTTTAATATCTGCATATATCTGAATAAAACTCGAAATACCCAGTAGATAAGGGTAAGGGATAGATTTTGAAAAACTAATGAGTTTGTTGTGGATATAGGGATAACTTTTGAAAATGGGTATGGGTGCGGGCATAACTCTATTCACCCCACATCCATCTCTAAACTTACATACTATTGGTATACTCTCTACTGATGGTTTAGTTGCTATTACGTCAACTATATTACATAAATAACTTGACATCCCCATTTTAGGAGTTTATGTGCCTTTAGCGTATAGATATGCCTGACTCCTAGTTTCCTATTGACCCCTTAATGCACTACTCTATTCCCATTAGGGATTTTTGAACTCAACTTCTGCTTGAAGTAGTCTATTTGGGCATGATATTTCGATAGCCAATCCATACCTAAGATTGCATGGAAGTTAGTCAAGTTAATATGATATAGGTCAACTATGAATTCTTGGTCAGCTATTAGGATAGGACCTCTAACTAACTTTCCTCACCACACAGAGTCTCTTATAGGTGTAGAAACATACATAGTAGGTAATCCCAGGGAATGAACTAACTTTAGCTTATCAACAATGCTAGATGCAACAAAAGAATGGCCAATGCCAAAATTAAAAAACACAGTTATTGGGTGAGAGTGGATAAAAAAAGTACGTATAGCCACATTAGGAGTGCCCTTTGCTTTATGCCTCTTTATTACATAAACTTTACTTCCAATGTTACGAGGAAACATTTTTGGTGGTCGTTAGTAGCTTTGTTAGTTGGTCAAACTAGGTTTAACAGGTTCCCTTAAGCCTCTCCTAGTTCTGGTTAGGAGGTTGGGCTCCACCTCGGTTGTTAGTCCTTCTCTGATAGATTACTGGTGGTGGTACAGTGCAATCCCTTACTTGCTACTGGTGATTCCCACATTTGAAGCAACCCCTTCTTTTAATTACCTTGCTATTGTTGGCATAGTGGTCGGGCTTCAAGCATGTCCAACATACCACTTCTTGGTGTTAACCACCTATCTGGCTGTATTGTGGCCCATCTTAGCATAGCCTCTTGTGTTAAGGTTGTTGACTCTAGTGATCATGTGGTTTTCCTTTCCTTTTATCCCCTTTCTTGTTGAAGTAGGCCTCCCTTTCATCGTGAGTAAGCTCCACATTGATGGCAGTGTCATACATCTCTTGGTGAAAGCTGTATGTTCATATAGATATAGCAACCTTTAGCTTACGCTTCAATCCGGACTCAAAACCATTCGTTTTGAGAGTCTTATTTGCCACATAGGCTACGACAAAATGGTATAGCTTCATAAACTTCAAAGTATATTGCAAAACATATCTTTCCTTGCTCTAATTCAAGAAACTCTTTTTCCTTTGCCTTATGGAGGGGCATAAGGTAGTAATGATTCTTCATGAGCTCCCTGAATTGCGTTCACCTAAATTCAGGATTATTATGCTTCTCCTTTATAGTGGCCCACCATGAATTAGCTTTCCTTTGGGGAAAACCCTACGAATCCCACTCTCTATTTCTCGAAACACTAGAGAGCATCAAATAGGCTTTCTATGTCTCAGATCCACTTCTCAGAATCTCAAGGGCTAATTGCCTAGCTGTGAGTAGGTGGGTGGAGATGAATAAACTTCTTAAACAGGTTAAGGTTGTCATCCTTATCCTATTTTTCTTCTTCTCATGCAGCTTATGCAGCTGCTCGCCCTGCTTATCTAACAACTCGATGAGTTAGAGATTGGTAAGATCAGCCCCAGTAGGTGTAAGGTTCTTCACATAACGCTAGTTGAGGGGCCTCCATTTCCAAAATGAAGGGCCTCCAAACACTTCCTCAGGTAATCTGTCATGGGCACATTCGCATTGTATTGAGATTCCCTATTGTTTTCAGATATTTGAAGGAAAACAGTTTTAGATTTAAGCTCTAACTTTATGATTTTTCTTGTGTACACCATAATAGTTCTCTATGATTATATATGAAAATTTTTAAGGATGCAAATATTTTTAACATGGGCCTTGTTTCCCTTACTTATGATAATTTATAACACTTGGCCTTGGACTTACAAGCCATATACTGGAAAAATCAAGCACATAGCAAACACTAGGCCATGAGGCTCATCTAATCCATTTATCCATAAATCTAGATTTCATGCAATACTTACCAAGTTTATAGAAAAACACATAGAATCTCAACTAATACTTATAGTGATAGTAAAGTTTATAACTAAAGTTTTCCTATACATTAGGGTCGTTAAATAAATATTTCAAACAAAATCAGCAAACAATTCAGCTAATTTTACTAATCAGATTCCTACCCCAAAAGCTCTAACAAGTCCTACTATACTTTCTTCTATCATCTAAAGGTGTTTCAATACTGGCTCCCTTGTAGTTTCCTCTTCTTTAGGCTCTTTTTCCTCGAGGTCAGACTTCTCAGTGGATTTTTCTTCCTTAGGTTCTGACTCTTTCGAAGGATCTTCCTCTTTAGAGTCGGAGTCCCTTTTAGGTTTCTTTCCTAATTCCTCATTTGATTCTTCATCAGACTCATTGAGAGGGTCAGCGTCATCCTCCCAAGGGTCACTTGTAAAACTATACCAAACCCCATTTCCTACTCCTTGGTTAGATTCACCATATGAATTATTTAAGTTGACCATGATAAGGTTTCCCTTGGAGTCACCAGCTGCATTAACATGCAGTGGTGGCTCTTCTTCTTCCTTTGCAACATCTGTAGGGGTGTCCTCATCTTCATCATTGCTGAAAGGAGGTGGTAGGTTTACTTTTGATGACTCCAATAAGCCATTATTAGACCCTTTTTGTACCAGGTATTGAATCAACTCATAATGGTAGGTCGCTGGCGGTCACACCATGGCATGCACCGCAAGCGCACGTGTTGTAGTCTAGATTAAAATATCGTGCACTAGACCAATGTAATCTATCAAGTCTTGTCCTTCTAAGATACTAAGTGAAATAAGTATTCAATTGGATTCTTTACTGCACTGAATGATCAATATGCAGCAAAGTTGGGAATTCAATCAAAGAAAAGCATTTAGGGATTCGTTTTGCCTTGCAATGAATTAGACCATTGAATTGAGCATGTGCTTTTCTCTAGTTTGAATGATTCAAAGGAATACAATCAAACATAATTCAATATTTTCTCTCAAAATAAACCAAATGATTTAAACTAATCTAAGTCACCATTCTTTCAAAGACTCTTATTATAGTCCAAGTTTAAAGATCTTTATTGTAAATTTTTCTCTCAACATGCAATTCTCTTTCAAGAACCACTAAGTCAAGTCTAATCTTGTTAATCTAATAGTGCGTTTCTCCTTTCAGTGTTTCATCTAACCATCTATGCATATGTAAGAGAATTGGTCAAAATCATTTACACCCAATCAAGCACAAGATAGATAGAATAAATCTAAATAAGAATTAAGCACAGGTTTCATTGAGCTAGGAACCCTATATCATTATTTTGGCTAGCAAATCCCTAGACTAAAGAAAACTACTCACTTATGATTAAAATTAGATGAAAATAGTTTAAATTAAACATTAACTAGAGCAAATCAAGAAAGAGTTTAAGAAGTAAGAGGAAAGTACGCTTAGCAACAATGGAGATCTCCTCAATAATATTTCAATCTTCAAGTCTCCTCTTGCAAAACCCTTCCCTTGATTCTTCTATTGCTCCAAAATGACTAGAGGGATGAAATTTGAGTGAGATGAGAGATAGAGTAGTGAGAGATGCCCCTTCTTTAGCCAACAAGCCCCTAGAAATAGTTGAGCTTGAGAACTCTCAGCCACGCAATCAAGGAAAATTGAAGAGTTTATCAGTTTGGAAGGCACCACAGACTGACCATGGTGCCTATTGGACCAACTTTCTCTTTTTCTTCTTCTTTCCATGGGCATAAGGGTAGGAATCTCCGTGATGAGTCAATTTGCCTCCATTTAAGGGTCAACGCTAGGTCAAAAAGTCTCAAAACCTGCAAGACACATCAAAACAACATACCCAAGTGTAAAACGGGAATAGAGGCGCTAATGAACCGCTAAAGCACTCAATCCCTTAAGAAATGGTAACAAATGACCCTAAAATGATGCACCTTTTCAATAGTGATAGCCCGCAATCGCAAGGTGGCGTTGTAGCTGTTCAAGGTCGATCCCACAGAGACTAGGTGACACTACTGGGTTATAATTCCTCAAGATAAGCTAAGCGAATTCAAATTCAAATGGTTTCGAATTAGCAACTGCAAATAAACTTTTCTAAATCAAATATTAGAAAAACGTCTAGGAATTTTCGCAGTTGTGAAAGGAAATTGAATCAAAATGATAAACATGTGTCTTTCTTTAATTGGTTAATTTCGAGAAATTGCAATCTATACAGAAATTCAGTCTATTCTTTTGAAATCAACTAAATTTGCCTAAACTAAGCAAATGTCGCTCTTTCAAGCTAATTCGACCTAATCTAAGTTTAGTACTTTCGATTACTTAATTTGAGTCCTCCCAACTTGACAATCTCGCTTTCGAGATGATGCGACGATAGGTTCTAACAAGCAGTCCAACAACTAAATGTCGTCTTTCGAATGTTCACTTGATTGTTTCAAGTGTGCAAGTAAACTTTAGCCATAAATCCACTCACAACATGATAATCATTTGATAGAACGAAATCAAACCAATCATGAAAATAAGCACAATTGAATAAACTAAAACATGACCCAACAACAATTCCACAAACCACTAAATCCTTAGACAAAATAAAACTCCTCAAACATGATTAAATTAAACATCTAAAATGATAAATCTAAAAAGAAGAGAAGAGAACAGAGAAGAGAGAAGAGAAAAGATATGCTCAGCTAAGATCACGCTTGAACCGCTGTTACAAGCCCAGGGTGGAATCATCTTCAGTTCAAATCACTTTCTCTCTAATCTAATCTACACTAATCTAAGAGAGGAAAATGGAAATGAGAGAATGATGGATGTTGGATGAATGCCTTTTGCTGCTGAGGGATGCCCTATTATAGAAAAACTCAGTCAATCTCAGCCACATGAGAAAAAATGAAGAGACAAGCAGTTATACCTTCACCACGGACCGTGCTCTAGGCTGGTTCGTCATTCTTCTATTCTTCTTGTCTTCCATGAGCATAGCAACTTATGGGCATCTGTGATGAGTCAAAAATACACTCATTTATGGGTCAAATATGGGGTTAAATGGTTCAGAAACCTGCAAAATATAGAAAACAACCATACTCGAGCGTAAAATGGGAAAATAAGTATAAATTATCACATAAAGCATATAATTTTCCCTAAAAATGCAGCAAAATGACCCTAAAATGGTATACATTTTAAGCACTTATCAAACTCCCCTATGCTTAAACTGTTGCTTGTCCTCAACCAAACACTAGAGAAAACCAACCATGGAAGATGCAACGGAGCAACGTCTTTAAAATAGACAAGCCATAGCATGTCACTAGCAAGAATAACAATCAATAGCAACCCCAAGTGGTGCGCAAAACATTTCAAAATTAGGAGGAAAAGAAGGTTTTCAACGAAGTGCATGACCACAAGCTCAACATCAAACTTGATCACCCCCAAAGAACCATAAAACATGTCATGCAAGCACACGAGATTGAGTAGAGCCAAATGGACTAGTAGAACCTCACTTTTAGGAAATGTGGAGCACTTCTGCTCATGTGTTTGAAATATCACTGCAAGAAATTGGCACTTATGCTACAGTAGTATTTGTGGCACAAGTTTCAAATTCTCATGGCAATGCCATTTTGCCATAGGAATTTTTTTGATGAGTCTTGTGGCACAAGTGAGTGTGGCAAGATTATTGCCACAATAAAATGGCTATCGTGGCTATAGGAAAAATGGTAGCCATAGGAATGCCGTGGCGAAATACTTTTGCTAGCCACGGGAAGTCTCATGGCAAATCTACTTCTAGCCACTAGAGTAACCATGGCAATATATTCTCTTAGCCATAGGAGCTCCAGTGGCAAGTTTACTTCTGGCAATGATAACACCCATGGCAAGCCATTCTTTGAGCCACGTGAACATTCGTGGCACGTGCACTTTTTGCCACAAGTTCAGTTATGGCGAGCTATTCATTTATTCATAAGAATACTGTGGTAAGTGCACTCCTAGCCACAAAAGCACATATGGCAAGTCAACTACTAGTCATGAGAGTAATGGTAGGAAGCTAGTCCTTTTGCCTAAAGAACACTTATGGCAAGTGAGCATTATAAAGGTTGTTACATAATACCAAAAGGTATTCATTGATGACAACATGTTGTTGAGCTCGTGGCATGATCACAACCAAAGAGGGGAAAAAAAAGACCATTACAGGAAAACAACTCTTTGTTACTAATAGGTTGTGAGTGTCATAATAAATTTCGCAGCACAACTGGCGCATGATCATAACCTATTATGTTGTAACCAATAAAAGATATGCCATATACAAGCTTCGTTACATAATACCAAAGACATTCATCATATGTTTAAATATTCAAAATCACCCATAAAGTAGCATCTATTTATAAATGTCGTTACATAATTTAAATTACTTTTTATAAATCACCATGAGTAGAAGATCTGAGAAACTCTACCAGCATGTTCTTTATCTTTTTTTCCCACATCTTATTGTTTGCTTCAATTTTGGCGTCCACTTCTTGTCTTGTTGTCTCGGCTTCTTTCCTAGCTTCTTTTGCTTCTTTCTTGGCTTGTTCTATTTCAAATTTTGCTTGCTCTGCTTCTTTATAGCTTTTTCTGCATCTTTCTTACCTTCTGTAACACTTTCATTGCCTACAATGATAGAGTAGATAGAGAAAAAAACCTGACAAACAAAATTATAAGAGAATAGTCAAGCACCAAAAGCAAACTAATAACAGAATCTTCACTAATCCAATTTCTAATTACGTTAAGTCAAAATTGACTTCAATACTAATAACATAGTACATGTATTACAATATACATATTAATAGGGAATGAAATTCAATATTAATTAGCAAACATACCAAGGGAGCATAAAATGATCAGAGGACTATATGTACTCCATAAAGACTTAATTACCTCAGAAATTGTACCTAAGAAGGTTACAACACACTGTCGCCGATGAGAAAGACGCCATTGAACCTAATTACGCAACAAGAATGTCTCCTCCTGTAAAATGGTTAAAAAGAAGAATGATTGATACATCCAACTTCAATACCCAAAAGACAGTGTTAAATAAGCAGCATACACCATAAGAAATTTCTCAAAATGAAAAATATGGTGCTCTTCATAGGAGAACTCAAGCCCTTAAATGTCCCATATTTAATTTTGATAGATTGCATTCAGGCAGTACAGTTTTCATAGGCTCAGCTCAGAGTACGCTCTAAAGAACACATCTAAAAATCACTATTAATGTATGAATGCTAAAAATAAACAATCACATCTAACAATCACTATAAAACAATGTATAAACATAAAAAACATCAATAGGAAATTGGTTCTAAATCTCGCTTACTGATGGAAGGCCAACCCCATGAAAGATATCACATACTCACAACAAACACCATATCTCCTCTATTTGTGATGAATATCTTATTGAGTAATGCTAGCAAGGACCCTTGCTGTACAAAGGGGTTACCTACCAATTAGCACATTTCCAACCACGTAACAAAAAAGTCTCTCTTATTGCTAATTGAGTACAGTAACACTTACACAAGATTGGAGTGTTATTGCCCATTTTATTTTAGGTTAATTTGGGTTAGTTTCTTATATCTTTCTATTTGAGTCTTTCTTAGTGCAGAGTATACACAGTTGTCAAAAAAGGCTAGCGATCCAATTGTTAACTCAACTCTTAGTTTTTCTAGCGATAAAAATCCTTCGATATATTTTCACTTTAAACAATAACACCACAAGAATTATGTTTGAAAGATGTATAACCAGTTTCCTAGGCATCAACTCATTTAAAAAGATGCATGGACCTGTGCTGAGTTAGAAACTAGACAGACAAAAGTCATTATTCTCCAAAGGGTCAAGTCAAAAAGCAGAACAGTTGTAGTGACTCTATAGGGCTTCACACTTCATAACCATCATCCTTAACAGCATTACGCACACAAGATAAGATAATATCTGTTACCAGAAACCCTAACGTTCAAGTTGAAGGCACATTTCACAACCAATCTCATCAGACATTAGTTTACTCAAAGGGTAACCTGTTGGACCATAAATTACTTGCTGATTATTAGCAGCTCATACTGCAGTAAGATGGGCCCTATCTGAAATAAGAAGTCCACAGTAGAGGTTCAAGTGCTTCATTATTCACATTCATCAACTGTAACACTCATGAATACCTTGTGGAGACACAAGATGCAAATTAAAGAGGCTTCTGTTCTATGAAATGTAATAGACCATTCTATGAACAAGCCGCAACAAGATAAAAATGTAAGCATATGTATTCCTATCCATTAACACTTAAAAGTTGATTTTTATCTCCAAATATTATAGAATAAGACACATACCAACTGCAGAGAAGCTAATCTGCAAAAGAGAGGAACAACATTGGAAAGGCTACTTTAATCAAACAGAGCAGTTGTCAAGACTAGAGAAAACTTTCAAATGTATTAAGCATTCCATTTCATGTATTCAAAATGGCAATAGTAATGATTAACACCACAGTTAGGAGACACCCTCCCCCCTGCAGGGCGGGTGCTGCATGTGTGAGGATTAGTTGGCAGTAGAAAGAAAAGGAAAAGAAAGAAGATGGTGAATAGCAAAAGAAACCATAACTTTGCTTTTTAACAATCTTGTCTAGTTGGTGTCAAGTGCTCAATAGTGGAAGAAGTGAGTTTTCAAACTTTGTGGATAATATTATGCATGAGATCTTGAGGGCATAATATATTTTGTCACTGCCCCTTTTTATATAAGGGTAACATCCCCCTTAGTATGTTTTTAATGTGATTGTTTGATTACAAAGCATTAAAAAAAAAAACAAATATAGCAAAACAAACCAGAACTTATAATGAAAGGCAGTAACGGTTCCTGAATGGCAAAAAGAAAAGGGAGGGAAGAAGAAAGCAGTGCATAGTTAAACACAACATAAAGTCAAATTCTTATTGTTAGATATGCCCCTTAAGAACACTAAAATATGCAAAACAAACACTAGTGACTAAAAATCAAATTCAAAAGACATTCATACCTAATGTTATGCATTATGCAACATAAACACTGTGCATTAACAGGTAGATCTTTGTCCTTATCCTCAGAAAATCCAAATCGCTAGTTTGCATGATTGAATGCTAATCATACATGTAAGGAAATCTAATGAGTCTCCCCAGTTATCCAAATCCAAATTCATCCTGCCTAGGCAAGGGAATTCAGATAGAGCAACCTTAACCCTAATTGCAAAGAGACCATTTTCGTTGGACCCTAAATAAAAAAACCATTGAATGCCTTTTACTCTGCAGAGTAGATAGGACAGTTTTAGTGAAGCATTTTCCTTAGGCCTGCTTTAGTCCAAGCTGAAGAAACTGCCCGAAGGTTACTTTTTCAGCCATAAGAAAAGTTCCTCCTACACTCCAAAGACTACCTGATTTTACATATAAGAAACATTTAGCCAACAACAAGACAGGCCTCAATACAGTATTGCATCCAACTTGTAAGGAGTAAAGTTTACTCGCAGACCCTTAATTAAGTAGACAAAATTATTAAACACACCTTCAACATCACAATATTTAGTTTAGTTTTTTTAGTGCATTAGAGGGGGCTAGAACCCCAAAACAACATGTAGTTATATTGATTACAAATAAATTCATTGAGTTAAAAAACAAGGGTGGAGGGCAAGGCAGGCGATCTTTTAAAATGGAAGATTTCTAGACAATGGTGCAATCAGGATTCAAAGTTACAGAGAGCCTCTGCTGAACTCTTCCTTATATCAGAGAATGTCTATGATAGCAGGACACTACTTTCAAACAGTAAGCTCATCAAGAAAATATACAACAGTAACTTTAAACACGAACAAGGCCTTGAGCAACCATGATAGATCAACTAATTCACATAATGTATAACTCCCACAAAAGCCGGTAAACCAATCCCACTCACAGCCATCCACCAAGTTGTAACTCAAGGAGAAATGACTACCCATGATAAAGCACTACTCACGGAAGACATAGTTTTTCATTTCCTTTTTGGGGGGGGGATATAAGAGTTTTTATTGTTTGATGTTAATTCTGGTAGTGAGTGTTTCTCATATGAATTGTTGCTATTTGAAGAACCATTACACCGAATCCCACATTCAGCTATAATTATATAAAATTGATGAATAAACCATCAAATTACCTGAACTAGGTGCTCTTGAGGAGAAGTTGTAGATGGTTGAGATGAGAGAAAGCAATTACAGATCGCTTCCAACTCTCAATTGCCGCCACAAGTCTCTTCTGAATTTTACCCTAATAATATATATACTGCTTCTAATTAAGTACCTGCATGCTTAAATTTACATATTTTATATCCTTTATTTTTTAAAAAAAATTGGAAAATTATTCATTATTTTCCCGTTTCATTTAGGAAATTGTATTTCCAATTGATTTTATGGAAAGAAATATGTATTTTACAAATTTAGGCAATCGACATACCTCCTATTTGTAATTTTGCATGCTTCAGTTTTCCAGCAAGCCATCGTCTGCAGTTTGGGAGGTGCGAGATATGGGTGGAGGTTGGCAGTGGTTGGTTTGCTAGCGGCGGTTGGGTGGAGATGTGGTTGGAGGATTTCGATTGGAACTTCGATCCATGGTTGGGGATGGCTTGAATCTTCAATTCGATCACCCACATAAACATAGAATTGACAGGATTGCATTGAGGAAAGGCTGAATCTTTGAGAGGTGAAGAGATAGAAAGTAGGAGAAGCCACATGAAGATGGACATGCACTGATGGTGGAACAGGATATACATGCAGTAGTACTGAAGGGGGAAGGCGAAGTTGAGAGGTGACGAAGATAGACCGAGCTTTTCAGTTAGAGAAGCCATTTCCAGATTGAGGAAAGTAGGATAAGGGGTAGTAGCTAATAAATTTATTCTCTAGCTAGCTAATAAATTTATTCCTACCTAGCCAATAAATTTTCAGTCAGAGAAGCCACTTAGCATTTTTCCCAAATGATAAAATTATTGGAACAATTCCCATTTTTAGCAAGCTCCAAAACTATATATATCCACACAAAAAATTGAGGTTAATTGTAAGTATATTAGAATAAATATTATCATCAAATCATACAAGCTAATTGAAATATAATATTAGGGACTTAACATAAAGAACCATGATCTAATGTCAAATGATATATATTAATTGACACATTAATATTAATAAAGTTGATATATAAAATTCTCTTTGAATTCCCAAAAAAACCTTTATAAAAGTATCCCAATGTATGCGCAAAGGGGAAAAGGGAAGTAATTATTAACCCCTCCCCCTAAATTAATAAAGATATATTGAAGTGATTACAAACTAATAAATATGTGATAACATATGAAACTTGCTAAATAAATTAAAGATGGAATGAGATGAAATTATTATGGGATGAAAAAGACAATATAACTTAAAAGAGAGATGGAGCATAATCAAACCGGCACATTGATACTTGTCTTTTGCATAAGTCTAATGTTTAGGCAAATCAAATTATTTAGAAAGTTTGATTTGTACGTACAGGTCCTAAACCATGAACCTATTCTGTGCTTTTTTGATTACTAATTTGTTATAGGTAATGCTTGCTTGTGTCATAGCTTATTGCCACCCATTCTATTTAACAAGTACTTTTTTGTTATGAAAATGCTAATTCGTGACATACAATTGCCACATATACTATTTACTCATGGCACAAGTAATCTTTGTCACTGTACATTGTACTCGTGGCTAATGGTTGCCATAGCTAATATTTTGCCAGAGCTAATATTTATTTGTGGCACAAGTATCTTATAGCCACGACCATTTCTAGATGTGGCATACTATTGCCATGAGCGATATCTACTTGTGGCACAAGTAATTTGTTTGCCACAAGAACTGTAATGCATGACATAATTTTTATTTCCTCTTTATGGGAATATCTTTCCCGTGGCAAGAATGAAAAATTGCCATGATTTGAAGTTTCCCATGGCATAAATTGCGGCACAAGTGTCAATTTGTTGTACTGTATATCACAAGTTCACTAAAAGCTCATTCCAAAGATACAATCTACCATATGCTTGATAAGACTCTCAAATTCTCTACCACTAAAATGCAATGTACACAAGACAATCAAGAGGACTTTATTTGTGCTGTAATGTGGGCTATAAGCGTAAAGGAAAAGGAGTGGACAATTGAATTTGGGCAATGTGGAGCTACTTAGCCAAGTGACTAGGGAGCAACCAACAAACCACCAAGCAACTATGAAGTTTACTAACATTCTAGTCCTCAAAAATACAATGAACATACCCAAAATGAATCATATAGGAAATGAGTTGATAAAGAAAGAACTCAAGCTTTTTACATATCCAATGCCAAACACTTAGTTTTTTTTTTGGCTTTTTTTTGGCTTTGCTTTTTTTCCCCCCTGCAAGATGACTTCATCTTCCTTTTTTTTTCTTTGTTTTTGCAACATGATTTTTTTGGTGCTTTTTTTTTAATGATTTTGCCTCTTTTTTTTCTGGGAGATGAAACAAAAATATAATGACTAACTCCCCCATGCTGGAATCACACATTGCCCTCAATGTGGGCAGATAATAGAAAACTGCAGTTATTGAAAGGCATAGGGTCACGAACTATCAACTCGCAATCGAAGATATATATACACAACCCAAACAAGAGGGAACCAAAACAAATGCTCAATATCATCAATCCCTCAACAAACCAAGATACCAAAGCCACCTTAAACTTAATTATCATCAAAACCACCCACTACATACATTAAGTGATGCTTCATAGACTTGGCTTAAAGGTAGGAATATGTGTTTGGCGAAGGGCCAATATAAACGGATCAAAATAACAATGGATATAAGCTCAAAGGGGCTAGCAAAGGGAATAAACTTGCAATACAAGGGTAGGCTATTTGGCTATGTGGCTAAAATATTCAAAGAAAGAAATGCCTCTATCATATCATCAAGTATGCACATGCTAATGTGGTTTTGAACAAGAATCTCGGCAAGTTCTAGAGATGCAACAAGGAAGAGTCACACACATGGAAAAAACATGAGACTAAATATAATGATTTAGTTCGAATAAGGCTCAAAATCTCATGGGATATCTACCAAAGTCTCATTAAACTTATAAAATGATTCCCATGTGCCAACATTAGTGCTAAGGACTCCAAGAAATAATAAAGTTCTCAATCAAGACAAGGGTAAAAACAAAAAATATTAATAAAACCTTCAAAAATTTTAGCACCAAAAGGGATTACACAGTAAAAGATATTCAAACTCCCGAAAGCTATTTTGCCTAGTAAAAAGTATCATTGGAAGTTATCTCACACCAGTCCTCACCATCTCTTGATGCAATCCTATATGCAAACCTAAATGCAACTGGATGCAAAACTCTAATGCAAACAAAAAGGAAACCCAAAAGTATATGCTCCAACTAGTATACAAACTAAAAACCAAAATATAATATATAGAAACTGCCCTTCCCCCATGCTTAGATAAAGCATTATTATTCAAAGAAAAGAAAGTAAGAGAAGGGAAATCGGAAAACAAAATATAACGATCTCACTAGGTTAGGTGCAGAGTGTACCTAAGCTATGCAGCCATGTAATAACCGAGGCACATGGAGCATCAGCCACTCCATCACACTATTAAGACTCGACTTATTAAATCAGACGCCGTTAACGCACGTAGGAGCTTATCAAACGCATAGGACCACAATTCAGAAAATAAAAGCTAAGAGGAAATAACAAAAATAACACCAAAGACAACTAATATTATCTTAACCTTATCAATAGCTTTAGAAAAATCATAGGAAGGATTAAAGAATGTAGACCATATGATTTTCCTAGGTAGGTCCTCTAGGCATACACAGTAAGGATCAATGGAGGGATCATACCCTCTTAAGTAACCTAGGGAAAGAAAATTATCAATGTTTCCACCGAGCATATTAAACATTTTGTCCTCATAGTCCAAATCAATATTAGTGTCACAAATCATAGAATTATCAATGGGCTTAATGATGTCATACTCAGGGGAAGGAGAAGGTTGTGAACACATAGGGGAAACATGTGTATGATCAAGTGGATTATGGAAAACACAATCATTAAAACCAAGGCTATGAGACTCTTTATGCACAAGTACATCACGTGACCCTTCCAAAGGAGTCTTAACTAGATCATGCAACTTATCAAAAGTATCTTCCGACTCAAAACATGCATCAACAAGATCAAGCCTAGCATCAAACCCAAAAGGCTCACTCGCCTCGAGCCCCGTGCATTGAGTTAAAGGAAAGGATGAATTATGTAAAGTCAGGACAATATTAGTATTGTCCCAGGGCAATACAAAGTTAGACTGATCATAGCATGCATAAGAAGGACACAAATTGGTTTCATGGTCCGAATAATTACACAAATCACCCCCAAAAAGAGAATAATATGATCTACAGTAGAATGTGTAAGGATCAAAAATTGAATATCTACAAATAATAGTAGCCTTCTCAAATTCAAATGAATTCCAAGCAATCCACTTAAGCAAATACCATGTATCATCAACATTTTTACCATGAAAATCCTAATACCCTAAAAGAGTACAGGTTTCCCCATTCACACCCTTATCAATAATGTCTAAAATTTTCCATTTAGTCAAACAATAACCACATCGAGCAAGAAACACACTTAATCGCTTAAAATACCTCCAAAATAATTCATGCTCGAATTGGGGGAAATGGAAAATTGTCATTGTTATTTCTCAAAAATTCTTTTTTTTAGTTTTTCAATTCTTATTTTTGTTTTTTTTCTAAAGAAAAACAAAATGCTTAGTCAAACCTATCAGGAGAAACCCAATATTCGACACTAGTCCCCGCCAACGGCGCCAAAAATATGGTAGGCCCGCAAGTGCACAGTGGCGTTGTCGCTGTTCAAGGTCGACCCCATAGAGACTAGGTGAAACTACTAGGTTATAATCCCTCAAGATATGCTAAGCAAATCCAAATACAAATGGCTTCGAATTAACAACTGCAAATAAACTTTTCTAAATCAAATATTGGAAAAACGTCTACGAATTTTTGCAGTTATAAAAGGGAATTGAATCAAAATTATAAACATGTGCCTTTCTCTAATTGGTTAATTTCGAGAAATTGCAATCTATACAGAAATTCAGTCTATTCTTTCAAAATCAACTAAATTTGCCTAAACTAAGCAAATGTCGCTCTTTCAAGCCAATTCGACCTAATCCAAGTTTAGTATTTTTGATTACTTAATTTGAGTGCTCCCAACTTGACAATCTCTTTTTCAAGATGATGTAACAATAGGTTCTAATAAGCAGTCCAATAACCAAATATCGTCTTTCGAATGTTCACTCGATTGTTTTAATTGTGCAAGTAAACTTTATGTAGCACTCCCAACTCCTTGGGCCATGAGCGCTTTGCTTACTTAACTTCTTACTAAAAATTTTGGGGTGAAATGGACAGAGTTTTCCCTAAAAACTGATCGTTTTTAGGCTAAAAGCCTTATAATAAGCCCCTGTAAATCAACGGAAGTATAAAACAACTAAAAGAAACTTAATGGCTACAAGCCAGAGTCCATAACTCAACGAGTCACATACTCGGAGTACACCAAACAGAATAGCTCATTAATACAGGAAGAGTAAAAGATACAACTTAACGGTCTACACAACCAGAGTACTGGGGTTTACATCCCAAAACACAGCTAATTTCGAGTAATGTAACGCCCTCAATTAAACATGTTTCACTGTTTGTATTTTCCTTAATAAATCCCTTAATTATAATCTAGACAACCCAATGATAGAGGCATTACCGCCGTCTAAGAGGACAAGGCTTGAAACATGAGTGCTATAAATAATATAGCTAAGCATAACCTCAAACGTATACACTCACATCAAGTGTTAACCAATGAAGGGTTTATAAACTATAGTAAAATAAATCACTATATAGTCTACATCTTCATCCACAGAAGAATTCAATATACAACTTTAAGGTATCTATATACTGCATTTCTTCTAATCCATCCAGATTTCCTTGTTTCACTTATTCTCTTCAGCTGATTTGTTAGCCTAAGGGCAATTCCCTGAACATTTGCCCAAAACAAAACATGAAAACATTTCGAACTGTGAGCCGAAACTTAGTGCATGCATTCCTGAATTGTTAAATGATCATTGAAATACTGGTTGGGCTCAATTTACAATTTATTTTAAGTTAAAATAGTGAATGAGGTGATGTAAAGTTGCATTGCTAGTTATTATCTGATAACAAACCCCTTAATACTATTACGATCTATGGATAGATGTACACCTGCCAAGCCGATCGGGGACCTGGCCTAAGGCCGCGCGGGCAACTGAAGGGCGAATTCCCTATAGATGATAACTGATGGGGTCACTAATTAACTGATAAATCACTGTGTAAATTGATTCATTGATGTACTTACCAAAATATGATAACGTTGATAAATACACTCTGATT